>JAQIYI010001903.1:0-10582 GCA_034700265.1 Polyzonium germanicum
ATAACATGGACGGATTTTTTTCTGCGAATTTCTGTCAAGTCCGCATGCGAACTAATCCCGTGACCACTTTTGTGAGCACTAAGAACGTGAGTTCGCACGCGAAATGCGTTTAATTTCAAACAATGCAACTGAGGTTTAGGAAGAAAAGTAGGCCTAGGCCAACTCACAGACATATAGAGACTAGGCTAATAGGGAGGAGAGACTATTATGATTGTGAAATCACTTTACGATTTCGCAATGGTTATTTGCGACGATTGTCGCAACGATGAATCGGAGAAAATTGGAGTTCCCCCGCCAAATTGAAAGGAGCTCGTGGTTGCTGTAGATAACAAAAACTTGAAGCCTTTCAATTTTTTTGTTTACGATTTTAAGAAGGGAAAAATCAAAATCAAAGAAAAAACTTTCTAGAAATGAAATGTGGGTCATAGTAAAATAGAACCTCACACTATGACGTCATGCCTAACTTTTCTTGACTAGATAAATAGGTCCAGCATAGGCCTACTCTGCATCTTTCCATGCGAACCTCTTATCTGTGGCGCTATTTTTTATCGCAGGAAAAAGAGTAAAAAATCGTAACCAGGTCACGTCAACACCAGCGCGCCTATCAGCGGCGCTGCTAAGCCTACCCGGTCGTCGCTTGCTGTAAATGCAGCGTGGTTGATGCGTGTTGGCCTAGGCCGAGGCTGATGGTGTCTGCAACAGGCCTAGGCCGACCTCAACAGCCGCACTTGGGCCCCCTTTCATTGACTGTGCCTTCACTGGAGCAAACAACAAAAGGCAAAGTCACAACATTGAACATTGTTTTCTCGTCTGTCAGTGTTTGTGTTCGAAGGCGATTTGGCATTATTGAAGTCCCGTTGCAAAGTATTTCAGGGTGAAAAGGTAGAACACAAGAAACGGTGGGACAAGTGGGGAAAATGCTCGCTTTTGAAGGCTACAACGTAGAAGAGAGAAGCGACTACGCGGCCGCCTCACAGACTCGAATTAGGCGAGTGAGAATTAGGCCAGGGCTAGATAAGGGTAATTTCGAGATTTCCCAAAAATAAGGTCATGGCACTGCCGATGTCAACACACACACACACACACACACACACACACACACACACACATGCATCGCATGTTTATTCAATTTAAATCGATAATAAATTAGTTAGCTCTTAATTTATAATCCTGACTTCTCCTCCTCCTCCTCCCGTCCAAGCGCCTAGTTAAGGTCGCGTTAAGATGGTTTGCAACACATGAACCGCGTGGCAGTCACATGATTAGACCGAAAGGCAGGTTCAAACTAATACGCGGACCCACTAGGCTGCTAGTTCGTAGCACTACTGCGAGAGCCGCGTAGTTGAAGAGTCGCCACTTCCGCTCGGACTTTTAGTAGTATCTAATGCTACTAGCCTAATTAAATTGCGTTTTGAATAACAATTTGCAACTATAAATCACAATTTCTACAAGTTAGTAGTTTATATTCAAATAGAAATTTGGCAACACCTATGCTGGCAATACACACATGCAATGACTTAAGGGTTGTCTCGACTTTGAAGGGAAAAGTGCCGACGCATTCTCAGCCTGTCTTGCGATTCTTTCAAGTCGAGACAGCTCGAAAAGTCATTAGTGATTGGAGCTCGACATAAAAACACGTGCATATCTTAGCTTTCATTGAAATAGCGTAGCTTACATTATTATATATTTGCTTGTACGGTGAACGCGTAAAATGGCGCATATCTTTGATCAACAAGTGCAAGTTTTAGCTTCTATTCGAGCGAACAAAGGATTACTGGCAGACTCATAGGGCACGTATGCTAATACTTTCAGTAATTCGTTCTTTGAATTTTCTTCGCTCGCTCGGACAAATTTTGCAGGGCTTACTGCTGAATTGAAGGAATCTTGATTGGAGCTGATAGAAAGAATGGCGGATATTGAAGAAACTAATGGGCCAATTGGACACCGAGTGGTCCGAACTTCTTCATCCAGACAATTAATTGTCGTCAACATGCAGCTTTGCTTTTCTCGGCCTTTCCTTTGAGCTCTGAGAAAGTGGGTTACGGTGAACGCCGTGATCTCGGTGCTGCTTGAATAAAATACGTTTGTTGGCGAGGTTTTCCTCCCCTTGGCGCTCACCGAATTCAACCCGCGGCCTCAACCCAGCTGGCCGTTGAATGCAATCGACGACGTCAACAGTCCGTGACCATGACGACGCTCTCATGATCTTGGCTCACTTCCGGTCAATGCGCAAACAACTATTCGATGTTTCACAATTGAAGATTTCGAAAGAAATATCTTTCTAAAGAGAATTCCAGAATGGACACTCAAGTGTCACTAGTGGCTCCACTGCGTCCACAGCCCTTCACACTGAAAAGCCTTCTTGAGTGCCTCCGCGTCTTTCTAGTTCGGCATTCAAAAAGGCATCTCAGCATGTCCGTCAACAGTGCCAATAACTACATTAACTAGTTTCATAACTAATTGAACGTCATCAATTAAACGTGAATCGCACGTGCTTATCTCTGCCTCTGTCACGTGCCACTTTCCATAAGATCACGTGCAGGGACTTAAGCCGATCGCTCCATTTTAGACATGCATGCTAGTGAAACTGCACGTGCGGGTAGCACGTTCTAAATGTGCACGTGGTGCGCGTGCCACGTGATATGCCCTCGTTCGAACTATCACTCCCAAGAACAGGAAATTCCAAGACAGGCCCTGATGACTTTGCCATTCTCTCTGAATGGAAAAGTGGCGGCCTATTCTCAGCCTGTCTTGAGATTTTCTCAAGTCGAGACAGCTCTAAAAGTCGTGACTCGTGAGTGATTTCAGCCTAGGATTTATTGGCGATGCAGCCATGTGAGCTCGGCCGAGTCTTATCAGGAGCCCGTGGAGAAGTTGGAATTCTCTCCGCAGGGCGACGCCACCAGTCCTACTGCGAAACACAACGGCTCGGCGCCGTTTGTCGAATTGAAGAGAGGCGTGGGCGTTAGTGCGCAATTATTGGACTAGTAACAATCGCACACAGCAGACGAACAACTGTAATATTGGACGTAACGGGCGGAAGTGAACGTTCGCCGTTAGTATCGTGGCACGACGAAGGCGAGCGAAAGAGATGCAGATTACGCAAGGCGCAATGTCAATGACTCCCAAGTGGGCAAACAAACGCGCGAGCAGGACAGACAGACGGACGTTTGTGGAGCACGGGAATGGGCGCGAAGACAAACAGACGAACTGAACTGAAAACAAGATCAAGTCCCTCGCGCGCTCCTCCGTTTGCACAGGTTGCCAAACTTGGCACCGGTTCAGACAATAACTGCGAGCCGCGCCATCTTCCCGGAAGTGCTGCTTAAGCACTGCTGCCTGCATCTAGGCCTATCTCAATTCTGCTATCTCAATTCGGAGGCTGGTTCGCATTCAGCGATTTGTATCGCGACGAAACCTTTTGTTATAACCTCTTAAACGGAGGTTGATCGATAAAGATGGCGAATTTCCCCTTCGGTGCAAAATTAACAGAAAGGGCAAATATTAAAATTAAGATTGTCAAAATTAAAAAATCAAATTAAAATTAAATTAAAAATTTAAATCAAATAAATTAAAATTAAATCAAATTAAATTAAAAATTTAAATCAAATAAATTAAAATGAAATTAAATTAAATTAAATTATAATTAAATTTAAATTAAATCAAATTAAATTAAAATCGTCAAAAATAACCAAAATTAGTCCTTAGAAGAGTTCTGGCTCGCTTGGACAATAACCAATTGGGTGAAACATTTTTATTTCCCTCATCGGCTAGAAATGTCGTGTTCACACTGACTGGCGTCAAGCGCGCTGCTCGATCGCTCCGCTCGATTAAAGGCCAATGCTCGCAAAACTTAGTTCTTCCGAGACCAGTTTCCCTTGTTCCACATTTTTCTTCTTCTTTCAAGCCATACACCAGCAAGCACACACAAAAAGGCCTAGAAAATTAAAATCTTGTTCCTGTTGCTCTCAACGCGTGTAAAAAATATAAATAAAAAATTGTAGGCCTAAGTTTAAAAAATCTGAAAAGTTCTCTCCAGCGTGAATATCAATCAGCAAGTCACGAAGAATAAGTAGATTAGGCCTACAGGCACACATTGTTAAGGCCTTAGAAACACTGCACGGGTTTTAAGGGGGTAGTGACCGCGATTTCGACGACCGAATGTGGGTCACGCTTAAAAACCGCTAAATGTGGGTGAATTAGGCTTAAGAAGGGGGAGGGGAGGCGGCAGCAAGAGATACGCATGAGCGCCGTCCGCGAGACCGTGTACGCGTTTACATTGTGCGCGAGTACACGGTGCGAGCGCGCAGCACAGGTGAATGACCCCCTTGTCGATCACGACGGTGCTTTCACTACTGTCCTAAATATAGGCTAACTAACTGCCGTTTTTACTCTTCCACGGATAACGCGAGAAGAAAAACACAACACAATAGGCCTAACAGCCTGGCCCACCACCATCATCACCTTCTCTCAGTGCTTTTTATGCTCAGCTTGAAAAGCAGAAAAGTCAACGACCGACAGACGCAGGCCTAGATAGTTCGTTCGCTCGGTCGTGCACACTAGGCAGTCACGTACTTTTGCAACAAACAATGATGAAACGCACAGACAACAGAGCCGTTTTATCAGAGCTCGCATTCAAGGGCCGCCGAGTTGCAGGCCCGCGTGGACCCCCCCCCCTCATTAGGCCCGCCAATCTAGGTCACCTGACTCACCACCCCGGGTTGACTTTTGATGCAAGGCGTGCATTGTCTCTCCATCCCTAAAGTACCGTTGTTTGCCGTTGGCCTCCTCCTCCTCCTCCTCCTCCTCCTCCCTTTTATTTGTGTTGTCGCAATTTATATTTCCGCAAACAAACACTTGCTTGAGATTGGCTCAAGGCGTAATCGATGATGAATCGGGAACTTGACACGTAGTGGCCTAGGCTGCTTATTACTGTCGCACTTATTTTTTTAATTTATTTTAGGATCTCTGGAGCCAACAGGCCGATATCCTTTACTAAATCCGTGACTTGAGATGAGCTAAGTTTAGCTCACTTGAAGTCAAGCTCGATTCGAGTCACGATTTTGCATGTTCCCCAATCCCCATGCTGCAGCGTGGAGTAGACTTGAACGTGGCTAACTAACTAGTTAGGCCTAGGCTGGTATCACTAGCAGGTATAACGCGATTCTCCAGAGTGACTCGAGCGGTGCTCACCCATAGGTTAGCACGAGTGAGCAAGGCTCGAGTCACTCTGGAGAATCGCCTTATATCCGCTAGTGATACCAGCCTTAATTTGATTGCATATAGCCATGCATGAACGAAGCCTGAAATGCCAGCGCTATATAAAACAGAAGCGTAAAAATATGGCGGCGACACACACGGCTAGGCCTCCACAAGTGCGCGCAATGCAGTCAAAAAGTTGCGGGGGATGGGGGGGATTGAGGGGGGAGAAGAAATATTTCATGGGAGGCTGATTCATCATGAATCATCGTCGTCGCCAAATTCCTCCACACATTCAGGGAGGGGGGAGTTGAACTTACATGTTTTCATCAGTTATAGGGAACTGGCAAGTGTTTGAGGACCGCCATTTTGAAGAGCGCCACTTTCTTGTAGCGGCCAAAATTGTAAGCTTTCACTTGATGTTGCTGCCTTCCGCTTTCTGCTTTTGTATTAAGTTGCCTGTTGTTTCTCCTTAGTTTTTAAAATATCGGCAAAGAAAGGGAATGTCAATAGTGTCTATGGGTGTAAGTATTACTATGGCAACACATTCGGTATTGAACCAAAGGTAGTCTTCTACAACGTTCCCAGTAAGCCTCAGTCGTCCCAGCGCTCTTATTGTTTAAATAACTTACAAATTTGGCCGCTGCACTGACTTGGCGGCGTCCGCAGTGCCACCCTGCCAGTTCCCTATTGTCGACGGAAAATGCATCTCCCCCCGTCTGAGCATATGCGCTATCTTAATTTATGCACCATCCGCTACTCGAAGAATGGGTTTATTTTTTTGTTGCGGCCTTTAAAAAATGGCGGAAAAAGCCCCATTTGCAGTTTGGGCACAGACTACGCCACTTGTCAACAGTTAAATGTCATCTGACTAATATTTATTAAAATGCGAGCGAAGGACATTTGGCGCGCCGTCATCAGGACAAACGGAATCCTGAACATGGATTGAAACCCCGCCCACTCATCCCCCATACTCAAATGCCATTAATCCCATTATTATCGTCCCCATTCCGATACGATGGAGAGGACAGAGGCGGAAACAGCTTCCGTTCCAAAAAGAAAGAAAATTTAAACAAAAACAAAAAGCATTTTGCGCTGTCATCCAGCAGTGTGAACGCGTAATCTAGACGTATTTTTCGAAGCACAAGCACACTTCCATTTCTTTTATTCTGGGCTTAATTTAATCGTGTCGCTGGACTTGGCCACCAAAGCAGAAGCATGAATTGGTAAAGTGAAAAGAATCTTTTGTAAAAACGAATGGCCGCCATCAAGACGTTGTCTACTCGAGGGGAATGGATGCGCCTCCCTTTATGCGGACGGACACAATTCATGCGATCTATCATAAATGAGAAGAAAACCCCACAGACAAGATGGCCAACGAGTCAGAAGCCTTCGTTTCTGAAAACAGTTTGAATTGAGTGGCGTGAATTGAGCGCATTTTCAAGCCAAAATAGGACTACGACTCGAATCGCACGTGCTGCGGCTGCTATCGGTGTGCGGCTACCCGCACGTGACATCTTCCCACGTTCCTTCAAATTCAAATTAAAGGGTGAAATGAACACTCCATTTTAGAATGTATCGTACAGTGCACTTCAAACGTCTGCACGTGCCACGTACGCTATGTAATGGAGAAAAATGAAACATATTCAGTCTGAAAGAAAAGATTGGCCATATTTTGTTGCTTGTTACTGTTTTTCTTTGTCCGGAATTATGCGCCGACTTCGGTGCAATCGGAAACCGGAGGCGGCAAACAATCATGTTTCATGAAATAAACTTTTTTAAATTTCGTTAAAATGCTCAACAAAGTAAAACAACCGAGATCCTAACTTAGGTAAGGCTGTTTAGCTATAACCACGCAGAAGACCCTTCTGAACAAGCTAGGATAAACGCTGAGACAATAGGGAAAGGGGAATAATTACCATCCAAACAAAACGGCTTAAACGGAATTTTGAGACGGAACCCATTTTCTTTAAAATAGTGAGCAAAGTAAAACCAATGGAGATCGTCAGATCGCCGTCAGACTCCGAATACCCTTCCACACAAGCTAGAATCAAAGCCAAGACTGTGAGAAGTTAACCTCACGGGGTCACATGCGTGGCTTCTACATTGTAGAATGTGACAATGTGGACGAGTCGGTGTCAATCCACATCAACTACCGCAGTTAGGCCTACTTATAATTGTCTATAACGAGTGAGTCAGGGTCCAGACTAGACAAAGGAGTTACGAGTTAGCAATTAGGACAAGTGCGATCTTCAGGAAGGGGTTGAGCCTGTCCTGCTCATTAGGATTGAAAATAGGCCTGGGCTTAAAGCAAGGAAGCCATCAAAAAATGCAAAAATAAAAAAAAAAAGATTTAAACCCTTTATTCTTCCTGCTGGCCCTCAAAAGACGAAGACCTAAATTAATGGCGCTCATGAAAATGTCCTGCAATTAGATACGACAAATTGAATCGAACATCGTCTGGCCGAATTAATTGGAACAAATCTCGCTCTGGGTGCGGGATCGATCCCTTTGCGCTACTAGCTATAGATCCAATTTGAGTTTCAGGACAATTACTCTAGTGCTGTAGTGGACGAGTCGTCGAGAACTCGCTGAAATTTGTGAGAGAAGATTGGCGACACTTGGCTAATTGGTCCACTTCCGGCTTCCACTGACAATGGGGCTCGTTAGGCACTTGAATTCAATTCCAAAGAAATTATCAAACCGGGTTGACTAGCAGCTGTTGCTTTAATTCTGCCCCGAATCGTCAAGTACTCGTAATTGAAGGATCGGGCGCAGAAATTCAATTACAAATGTAGCTGATGGGCACCTGATGTCTACGCAATTCTAATATGGCATCGGGTGATCACTCACAGGCGAATGCATTTCAAGCAATCGAACGAATGCTAAGATACTCGCCACTTGGCTATTCTGCGCCGCATGTTTCTGCTTCAGGTTATAGTTTCAGCTATTACTGTGAACGCGGTTTGAGTCTTGTGTCAGTGCTGTTGCACTAGGCTAGATTGGCACATTGAAATACTTATCATACAGACCGTGAGCGAGTCAAGTCGTTCAGACGAACTGACTTACCAATTAATACGAATGGCGGCGCAGGAATGGATGTGGGTGACGTGGGTCACGCAGACAGCCAGCAGGAAAACGGAAGTGTCGTAAAAGTCGCTGCGAACGTCCTTGTTGGCGCGCATTTTATCGCTCCCAGCAGGATGGCGGACGGCGAAGGCAACTGCAAGAAAACAAATGAAAAACAACATTAGTCTGCCGTGCGATATGGGGCTGTCTCAACGTTTTATGGACTTAAAATGCATCTTGGTTTTATGGCGGACTTTAGACCCAATGACGCCGCAGTCGACCGGCCTAGTGGCCCCTGAGGCCTTGCGAGTGCACGCAAAGCATCTTCACAGCTACTATGCAACTGATATACACGTGCACAGTTTAAGGCGCGCTACCCGGCACGTGCACGTGCTGACAGATCCAAAATGGAACGTCTCGATTTCATTTGCTGCCTTTGAGCGTGCATCTGATACGATGGTCGTTCGATCTGTCACGTGCGACGCTTCGCACGTGACAGATCGAACGACAGTCTGCTCGGACAAATATCTGATTGCAGACTTAAGCTGGTTTCACGTGGTCGCATTTAGCCGGCAGTCTACCGTCTGACGGAAATTCGCAGCAACATTCGTCGATCTGAACGTCCTGAACGGAGTTGGCCATTGATTGACAGGCGCGCAATCTAATCTAGATGAGCTTGATTGACGCGAACAGTCCAATCAATATGGTGGCAAGTCGCATCTAGTCATTGCAGTCTTTTTACTTTTAACAATTTAAACAAGTAGGCCTAGGCATAGAGTAAAACATTAAAAAAAAAACCTGCAAAGGTCGTCTCGACCAGAATGAAAGAGAAATTAAAAGTGGGCGAGAGTCCAACGTCCAGGTCGTTTGAACTAGTGTCGATAGCGACCGGGTGATGACCGCAGCGAGTAAAAAAACACGGACTCAAGCCACCGTTATGTCGTTCATTAAATTGTCAACATCTGTCAAGTGAACAAATCTGAAGAAAGAAGAAAAAAGTAGGACTGGTTGGACGCGAGAGCATGATCGGTAGCTTTCAAAGTAGGCCTATTTTATATTATTCCTTTCGTTAGAAGCTCGCTCGCTTGATGCAATTCTTGACCGACGAATAAAAACGCAAATAAAAACAAGCACTAAAGAGCAGAGAAGTATAGTAGGCCCATAGGGTTAGCAATGAGAACACCAGCACCAAATTTGCCAACGACAACAACGATCAAAGTAACTACAAGGAGACATGCCAATAGGATGTTGTTGTCAGTGTCACGTCAAATGCGGGCGAGAAAATCGAGTGGGCGATCAGCCCCAGTTGGTGGTCGACGAGGAATGCAAGATCACCAGCTCGTCCTTTGTTCTCACAACCTCGGATTTGCGTTTCTCTTTTTCCATTTCAGCATGAAATGAATTTGTGCAAAAGCCAAAATAAAAAACCCTTCAATCTGAACGAGTGTGTTAACGCACACTGAATAATTCACTCGGCAATCAGCTGCGCCCCAACAGTATAGTCGCAGACAGAGGGGACTTTCTGCAGTCACACAGATCTATCTGCTGCGAATCACACGCTAAACCGATCGGACTGATGTAAGCCTAGCGGAAGAAATCGGAAAACACAGGGACATGGATGTCATGTTAGAGGGTCTAATAAGCAGCCTTGCTCTGCTCACAGCTACTTAGTCCTAGTCCCTTATCGTTCGACGACGGCTCCGTCACTCGTCCTGGCTTTACAATTACAAGCTGGATGCAGCGACGTTGCCTCAACACAAAGATTAACAGAAAAATGTGAAGCAAACAACTTGGAAATAATAAAAAAAATGGACTGCAATGCCTGCATTCGTTAATTAGTTCTGCGCGACGACTTCCTGCTCGGCTTCCGTTGACCAAACGAAAAAAGAAATGCAACGAACGGAACCAAAAGAGCGCAACATTAAACTTGATCAATTTGAGCAGATAGAGGCACGGCTCCCCCTGCCAACAAAAGGCGTCGTCTGACAATGGAAGAGGCCTAGGAGAAATAATTAAGGAAGTGGAGACAGGAATTAGCCCTACTGGAAGTCTGCTGGCTTTCGTCCTACGTGCGAGATTAATGCGGGCGCACGAATTGATTTGCATTTTTCACTTGACGTTTGACGCCGTTTGACGCGCATAGCACAGCAGCGACGATGATGGCGGGAGTAGGTCTAAGGACGTGAATATTCATGACCACAAATGGTTGCTCAGATGAACCGCCCTCGAGAAAGTGCGCAAAATAATCGAGAAAATAATTATTGAGCGAAAACCAACATGCCATGGACTGCTGGCGGTCATCAGCCGAGCAGAA
>JAQIYI010001904.1:0-10577 GCA_034700265.1 Polyzonium germanicum
GTGCCCTAGTGTTTAATAATAACATATGTTTATTTAGGCCCAAAGTAGTCTTAATTTAGCAATTGTCCTAATATTCGCAATTCTCCCCGGTTTAAAAACCCGTTTTTTCCCTCGTTTCAATTTTCCCGGGAAAATTGACAACTCTTAAGTAGCCTACATACAGTTCATCACCTACAAAAAGTGGTTTTTGGTAATTCATAGGAAAAACCAAAAAACAACGATGGTTTTATGTTTTTGCCCAAATTACAACTAAAAAAAGGTTTTTGATTTGTTTTTTGGTGGGAAAACAGTGAATAGCACTACCGGTACATGTACCATAATGTGACGTCGAGTAGGCCTATTCGTAAGTTAGGCTCAGAGCCTCGTAACTACCGTAAACTTTAGGGCATACGTACTAACGACTCTAGACTAAAGTCTAACCTAGGGTTACGTATCAAGAATGCAAGTTGCAATTAAGAGTCAAGACTCCCAACCCCGAAACAAGACTGCATGTCAAGTGACTGGAAACGCAGATGACGCGTAATTACCATGAAATGAACTTGAAGCCTTTCAGCAATTTTAATATACTTTAAAAATTAAACCTTTCTAATTGCGTTTTATGGGTTTTTTGGGTTGTTTTGTTCCAAGCATATGTTTCTAAATTTACCAGCAAGTTATATTTTTGTGCGAATTCTGGTCGCTGTTAAATTAACAATGAACCTTTGCTTGCTATTTTCACAGGCTTCCACGATCGATGGACGTCGCAAGGGCGCTTGCCTCTTTTGCCACGAGTACTTCATGGACCTGTACTTGCTGGCCGAGCTGAAGACGATCTCGCTCAAAGTCACCACCGTGGACATGCTGAAGCCTCCGCCTGACTTCCGCAGCAATTTCGAGGCCGCTCAGCCCCCGATCCTGATCGACAACGGCATGGCCATCCTGGAGAACGAGAAAATCGAGCGTCACATCATGAAGAACGTGCCTGGCGGACACAACCTGTTCGTTCAGGACAAGGAAGTGGCCACCAAGATTGAGAACATCTACAGCGTGAGTGTATATATGCTAGTTGTCCGTTTAAAATCTTCATATCTGTTAAGTCATTATTATTTTGAACGTTCTCGTTTCGGTTTCAGAAATTCAAGCTGATGTTAACGAAGAGGGACGAGACGTCCAAGAACAACCTGTTGACCAACCTGAAGAAGATTGACGAGCATCTGGGCGCCAAGACGACTCGGTTTCTCACCGGCGACACCATGTGCTGCTTCGACTGCGAGCTCATGCCTCGGCTTCAGCACATCCGCGTCGCAGGTCGCCAACGTTCAAAAATGCGCAGCGTGTAATCAGTAGGCCTAGGCCCTAGATCTAGTTGAACTCTACAACAGATTGTTGAACGCCGTTGTTTTTCCGACAATCTGTTTCGCAGGCAAGTACTTCAGCGATTTCGAGATTCCTGACGATCTGGCTCATCTGTGGACGTACATGTCGAGAGCCTACCAGCTGGACGCCTTCACGCAGAGCTGTCCTGCCGACCAGGACATCATCAACCACTATAAGCTGCAGCAGGGTGCCAAGATGAAGAAACACGAGGAACTGGAGACGCCCACGTACACAGCCTCCGTTCCGGCTGCTCTCAACGACGCGCAATAACGGGTCGACACCGCGCTGCGGTCGGTGAGCAAGTTGTCAGCCTTTTTAATATTCTACGTCCATTTCCGGTGTTTACGTCCTTGTTGTTCTTATGTAACAATAATAATTCGCCCTAATTCCATGTAAGCGCCAAGATCAACACGTAGCCTGTATGACGTGCTCAACTTGGAATTTTTTCTTATCTTGAGTGAGGTTCAAATTTAGAGTCACAATTTTCTTATAATTTCGTTTTCGAATCAATGGATTCATAATGGAAAACGGATCAAAAACTAGATCAAATCAATCGATTCTGATTAACTGTTCTCCACTAGAAAACTTAACTGCAGTTTCACAGTTAGCTGCACTTGGCATATGGTACGTGGCACAGGAGGATACATAATAAAAGTTTAACCAGAAAATATTTAAAATAAATGATGTAATTTTCTTCCTGGGCCACCATACTTCTTTTTTTTTGGGGGGGGGGGTCTTGGCGTGCCATCTTCTTGCAGGTATTGACATTTAGGCTCGTATCACTAGCCAGCGATTCCAGCGTTTCTCTAACAGTTCTCCAGCATTCTTAAAATAGTCTGACTCGAGTGTGAGTCGAGTTGCCTATCCAACGCTACTCGAACAGCTTAAAGCGCCAAGTGAACAGAATTTCGTTCTCCAGAATAACTTGAGATTCAATCGAGTCGAGTCACTCTGGAGAATCGCGCTATAACCGCTAGTGATACCAGCCATAGATTCATTTGGCCTATATTTATCAAGCTTACCTTTCAACGTATTTCTTAACTATCGATCAGAGGTTGTTTCTTGTTCTATTGATTTGGTTTATCTGCGACATCATCTGACGTGGTCTGCCATCTGACGTCATATTTCTCCCAGTTTTCGTCTTTTCATTATCTACTTGTACAGATTAGGCTTAACTAACTCCCTCTTTACATTTTTTTTTGATAGCTAGCTTACAGAATTATTGTGTACAGTTTTAATTAGTTTTCCGTTTTGAATGACGCCATAATTGGTATTAATTAATCTAATTAACATGGCAATCGATGAGTTATTCTTGTAATTATTCTTGTTTTCCGTAAAGTGCCTCATGTATACATGTAGTCAATTAATTGGTAGAAATTAATCGTTCGCAAAGTGTAATACAGAAGTTTCAACATGAAACTCCGCCCCTTTTACCCTCAGACTCTGCACTAACTTTAGTAACTTATATACAATTCAAGACAGGGTGAACTTTGTTTTCCAAGTAAAAAAAAACTTGATCCAGTTCTATTTTTTATGCGATTATCTAATTATATAAGTCTTAATTAGTAGGCCTATAATTAGTTAATACGGTTTTATTAGTACCGCGTAGGCTACTTACTATGCATCGAATACATGTATTGTTGAGCTATGGTTGGAGTAACTAACCATTAAACGAAATTGTTTTCTTTTTCAAAAATTTAATCATGAGTTTATGACTTTCTATTTGCCACACTTTTTTTTAGAGTACAAGTAGGCCTATTGAGTATTTTAAAAATTGTTAAGGAGGACGGCAATCCATGTTAAAACTTAAGTCATAGGCCTAGGCCATGCCTACGATTTAAATTTGAACATCTTGAATAGATAATTTGACAAAGTTCAACTTGAATCTAAACTTGTACTTCCCTTTAGCGATCTTCCATGCTACTGGAATCCCGAGTGAGATAATTTGAAATTCATGAATTCAAATTTGACGAGAGTGGAAGGGAGAACGACGAGAGTTCCATCAGCCGTCTGTTATTTTTGAAATTTGAATACTTCATTCATGCAGAACAAGGCATCTTGGCTTATTTTTTGTTTACATATTCTTTGTGTGTTCGTTCAGATTCTTGCAGACGTTTGTTGATTGTTCGAGACAACAATAACATGTAGAACTGTATGCTCTTGCAACGAAACGGACATTTTTCTACAATGACAGTGTCGCCGTTGGAACAAGCAGAACAATGTTGGCTCAATCCACTCTGTAAGAATAGACGGCCATCTAGGTCTCGTTAAAACCTCTACGTAATGTAAAATTGGAACGACATTTTATTTATTGTGTTTCGCGCAAAAATACGTTCTTTTATATTCAACATTTGAATGCACAAAGAGCGGGCCAACGGAAATCCTTTGTATGGCGTGGGTGTGCTTGAAGAAGTAGGCCTACGAGCTAGCACGTGCGTATTTTTTGAAAGTTCTTCCAACGTCAGCGGACAGTGGTTGTGTTCGTCCAACCTCTATGGTGCCTTGGCGGTGGCCGTGAACTGCACCGGACTCTGATCAGTAGGATGAACCGGTTCCTTGACTTTCTGCTTTCTACAAAATGCAAATGCAACCGGTTTCAACTTTCGTCTTTCCCTCTCACTCAAGTCTCTCGCGTTCGTCCGATTGGCCTTCCAGTCCTTCCCAGACGTGGTCATGTGATCATTTTGTTTCTTGAATGAAAGCTCATGCAGGAGCTGAGGGGACCGTCGGGCTTTCATTCTGGATATCGATCTGCCCCGGCTCAGTGTGACGACAAGTTTCCACGTTCCTCGTCCCCCAACCCAAGAAGAACTCTCAACGCTCGACTTCAAGAACTCCTGAGTTTTGAGAGAATGCGTTTGATGGTACGTGACTGATGACGAAAGGATGAGTGGATCCACCTTTATTATGATGAGGATGAATTGATGATAATGTGACATTTCCGGTGGCAAGGTTAGTACGGACTAGTGCCGGGTTCACTCCCGATCTAAAATTCTATACACGCCTACAACTTATAAGTGCCTAATGGTGTAAATAATAATGGCGTAATGGTACACGGTAATGAAAATAATGCTACTAATTAAATCTGGATTATCTTTTCGTAATTGGTGAAACAATGCAATTGATTGTATCATTTTCATTGCATGCACGCTAGTGCTATTACGCTATTTTTTAATGTTCTTAATAATCGTCGTCTGCTTTTGCCCACTATTTACACGGGCAAAACGGAACACTTGATTGATTCATTCATTCAACCAAAGTTGAGCGCGATCAGTTGGCCAATTTTAAAGAGCCTTTTATCCGATGGTGGGTGTGGAATATTCCACGCTTGCATAGGGAACTCAAGTGAGATTTTATTTATTTTTATTTTTAAGGTGTGTTAGTAACTTTGCGTTGGTTGCTAACCAGTTTCGTGACCTTTGCAGGGAGTGACTGCTACATGGGGTATATAGGCCCTCCTCCAAAGTCGTAGCACAGCTACCCCAACTCTGCTTTAATGCTTCCAGGGATGCTCAGTTGGAAAACTTGGAATTTAATGAATTCCTCTTCTTCCAATAATATTTTTCTTTCTATTCTTGACTCTCGGTTAATCCTCTTTCATCGATGATCGTCAAGCGAGACTTGAGTGCGCACTCAACACTCATAAGATGAATTGCAAGATAAAATCCCAAGCTACCAGTACTAGTGAACAACCAGTTTACAGAAAGAGAAACGCTAGGGAACGGGACTAAAGCGTTTGATAAAGTATCTAAAAGTTTAACTATTTAGATAAATTCTAATTTGGCCTATACAAATTGTGCAAAATTTAAATTCAAAAAGCTAACAACTCCATGGAGTTGTTAGTTTTTTGAATTTAAATTTCAGTACCGGTATATGCATATACCGGTACTGAAATTCTAGAAATACTGGAAAATTTATATTCAAAAATTCTGCAAAATTTAATTCTACAAAATTTAGATTGTACAAAAGTAATTTATCTTTGATTTCAAATGATTTTCTTTTCCAATCCTTTGAATAAGTCCGATTTCGCCTTGATTTTAATTCTTGAATGAAAGAATTTTGTTTCTATGTTTTTAAACGAGTTTCATTCAAATGACGCCAGCTGTTTTCTCATCGGAGATCGTTTTAAAGAGCTTCCCCGAGACTTTCCCCCTCCACCACCTCCAAATATCGTCTACGACCCCTCAAGAACTTACCCTAGGCCTAACTGAAATGTGCTTCTGGAGGTTCTTGTTGTGGTTTGACAGATGTTATCTGCGCCGTTGCGTAGGAAGAAGGGAGGGGGGTATATATATTCTCAACCCCCCGCGTGACGATCCTAGTCTAGAATCTAGAAATGTCCTTCCACCACCCTACTCCAAACACCCACACCCTGCTTGTCTCCCACACACATACACCATCAGACATTCAGACAGTCGCGGCCATGACCCTCCGGAAAGAAAAATTTGAAAAAATAAATTAGTCAAATACCGACAAAGTTCTCAGATGAACACGCGACTTGTCCAAAGTCGCAGAAGAACGCGCGACTCTTGCTGCCTTGCCACTGTTGGAGTCTATGGCGATCACCTGCTGTTTCCATTGCGTGTTTCACGCTGATGCAGCACCCCCTGTCGTGTCTCATGTCGGACATCCTTCTGGCTACCAGCTGTCTATCCATTTGACCTATCCACTAGGCATTTGAGAAAAATCAAACTGGAAGATCGCAAAGAAAATGAATAAGTTTAGCCTAGGCCTACAAATTCCCATTCCTCATTTCCTCAGCGTGAGCAATTTACAGTCGTTTTGCTTACACTGTATGTTTTAACAATTTTGGTGCTTTTTTTTAACCTTTTTACAACGTCGTTGACTCACTTGAGTCAGCTTAGAAAGCAGGAATAAGAATTATTTGAAAATAACATTCCACTTTTTGAAATGAACGCACGTGCGGACCGCAGATCGAATACACGTGAGCTTGCCACATGTTTGCAGGTTCTGAGCACGTGATCTGTATTCACGTGCAGATCCTGAACATGCATGCAAAGCTCTAATTTTGTGAACGCAGATGAGCGGATGTGAGGTGGAACGTTTGAAAGTTGTTTCAACCTTCATATGGCGTCATACTTGAGTGGCACTTGAGTGGGGGTTTTCTCTCGTCATGTGTGTTGTTCTTGAGTTTAATCGTACGCCGCAGCTGCTTCCTTGAATTCTCTCTCAAATCTTCAAAAGTCTTTTTCCCCCCTTTGGAGGATTTTTTTTCATCTTCAAATTTCGTTCTTTCGACTTTTCTTTCGCCAGAAACAAACAAACAATAAACGGAGCAGATGGTCTAGACTCGACAAAGTGTGCACGAAGGACATTCAGTCAATGTTCTCTTCTTCTTCATTTCTGCAGAGCCAACGAGATGTTCGAGTGCGACTGCGCGTCGCCCGATCTGCAGCAGCCTCAGGATCAGCCTCAACCACTCAGCGAGGAGTCCACGGACGACGATCAAGAATCCTCCGAGGACGAAGACGAAGAAGACAGGAAATGGGCCAACGACATCGGCGGTGCGTTGTTGACGCTCACCGGATTTCGCCAGTGTTCGTCAGAGGCGATTCGCTACCTCGTCGAAGAGGAAGGCTTGCATCCAGACGACCCCCTCGTCGTCGGTCTGCGCCAACACCTGAGGCAACGCGAACGATGCCTCGGACTCAGCGCTGTGCTCGACGATCTCCTATCGTCCTTCGACGAGGAATATGAAGAATCGATGGACATGACGGACTCGGACGCAGAGACCGGTGGTGAACATGAACCGCACTGCCAAAGTGCAAGTTGTCGCTTGAAGGACGTTGATCTCGACGGACAAGTGGACATAGACATGGATAAGTGGTCGATTTTGCCACAGTCCTCGTTCGCTAACAGTAATATGCAGTCTTCTGTGTCGTCACATTCACCAACGCCGAGCATGTAAACGAAATAGTGGATGATAATTTTAATTTTAATGTCACGTGCGCCAATATTTTAATAAAAAAATCAGATTGTTTTTGATGGACTAAAATGGTTTATTGGACAATAGCAAGAGCTTTCACTTTAAAAATGACCATGGGCACCAAATGAGTAAGAAATGACGTAATTGTTACGTCATGTCCAATTTCATTTATTGATTTTCATGGCCTTTAGAGCCGACAACCCTCACCTGTCCGTGCCAAATTTCTAAATACTTTCCCAATACTGCAAAAAGTGTGCAATGCCTCGATTTAAATAGGCCTAGAGTGCTGTACACTTGATAAGCTAATGTAAAATATGTAAATAATATATCACGTGACTAGATTGATGTATACATACGCTTAAAAGTCTCCTTCGCCAACTGGAAGGCTCAAGGTAATTGATTGTCCACAAAAAGACAGACTTTTCTTCATTTGTAATGACTCATAGCTCACACTGTGCTGACTTCCGGTGCCGGTGTGCGACGATTACTCCTGAGCAGGTTTCTGAAGCAGCTCAACGCCCTGATCATCAGCAACTGGCCCAACTTCAACGCTGGATTGTTGTTGTTGTTGTTTGTTTTGCAGAAGCATTTGTTTCTGACGCAGGTGCTCTCTGAGTTCGACGATTATCGGATCCGTGGGCGAAAAGTGCTCCTCGTCGGTGAGGAACCGGATCGCTTCTTCGGCGCAGAAGCGAAATCCCGTCTGAACAGCATCTTCTTCTTCTTCTTCATCTTCTTGGCCTTCCAATCGCTCCAACTCCGTGGCCAAATCGTCAGATTCCAGAGAAACTTAAGTATCAATTGGGTCACTCATTAATAGAAACATAATAATTTTAATCATGATAACTTATTTCTAAATCTTTTAATCATAATAATTGAATTAGAATTATTTTTATTCTAAATTACCGTATCATAATTCAAATTTCAATTTATAATTGTATTAATAATTAAAATCAAAACGTGCGACCTAGCACGCGCGGTGTTAGTATGTAGAAAATGGAACGTGTAGACGTTCCATTTATTTTGGATGTGCACGCGCTTTAATGGAACGTGCGACCTGTTACTTGCCAGCTAGCAAAGGGATGCACAAACACATTAAAATAGGGGTGGCAAAAACCACAAATGGTTTTTGTTTTTTCATAGGACGCACCCTGAAAAACAATGATGGTTTTTGGGAAAAACCAAAAACCATTTTGGTTTTTGCCATTTCTATATTAAACAAATCTTTAAAAAAACATAGTCACGTAAGTCGAATAAATAAAATAAGAAATAAAAGTGAAGAAAAAATCAGAACGCCTTCTGGGGCTCTGACAGGTGTTGAAGTCTGGGGGACGTGTATGCAAGTTAACGATATTTTAATGGTTTTCTAAGCCGAAAAGCTCTTTCTGCCTCATGAAAGGGGCTCGCATCAGCAATTCAGCATACAATCCATGCATCAAAGGGTTTCTGCACTGTGGTTTCTGGTCGTTCGCATGGTGATTAACGACGTGTGAGTCGTCGCCATTTTTATTTTGCCATTTTTTTTTTGCTTTTGGGATCACCCTTACCATCAGCGTCCTGCTGAACGTTTTCGTCCGCTTCCTCCATGTCCTTCTGGAAGCTAGTCACTAGATTGAGGGCGTCCATAAGCGCCGCGTCGTCCGACGTCTTCTCTGCGTGCAATCGACGAGAAGTCGGATCAGACGACGGCGAAGACCCCTCGACGGCTTCTTCTTCTTCTTGCCCGTTTAAAGACAGAAGGCAAAGATCATTAGGCTTGCGAGAAATCTAGGGCAATCGATATTTAGCAGCTGCGCTTGCTGATGGCGACACTTTGGACACCTGCCGTTCCCTGCCGCCCATCATCCATCGCCCTAGAATCGCCTCTTCCTCTTCTCTTCGTTGTTTTTTTCTCTTCTTTTTCGAGGCTGCCGGATCACCCTGAAAATTCGAATGTAAAATTTAATCGGTGATTTTATTCGGCACTAAAGTAAGGATTTTTTCTCCAAATATATTTAGGGCCTGCCTTCGACTTCTTTTGGGTTGGGTCCTCAGCGGGAAGAAATTAATCTCAATTTTCTCTCGGTACATGTATAATGTATATAGTTAAGTAATCTAATTAATCTAATCTAATTTTCTCTCGGTACATGTATAATGCATATAAAGTCAATTAATCAAATCCAAAAAGAATTAATTTAATGATATTAAATTTGAGTTGAATAATTATACTAGTTTGCATTTGAAGCAATTAATTAATTGCAATTCAAATATTACGCAACATGTACTGAATAACGTCAGTATTTTTGCTAAAGAATTTCTTGTACAGTAGTTAAAAATGCATTATCCACTTGCTGACAGTAATTAAAATTAATAACTGCCAGATTGGATGTATTTTTAACTCGAAATTCTCTAAAAAACCAAATTCCTTCTAATCCAAGCTAGTATATTACAATTGAATTACAGGATGCATGGATACAAGTTGGATGAAGTTGATAACGCACGGTACCTTTGGCAATCGTCGCAAATCTATGGACCGAGATGTGTCAGATGTGTCCGTTCATATACATACGTAGGTGAGTGTGCGTCTGGTGTCGTTTGTTGCGATCCAATTCTATCGGGACGCAATTTGGGGAGGAGTTGCATGCTTTCAAAGGCCATGACGACCCATAGTCAGACTGCCAGATGATGGCGATGAAGAACTGCCGAAAAGACTGGCTTTGTGACGGTTGCCTGGACGCGTGCGCGCAACGGCGGCAGCTGGTCCGAACATATAATCTCCCTTCCCCTAAGTAAAAAAAACTAAATAAAAAGTTCACAGCTACAGAAGGGTTTGCCTGCATGAAGTAAGGCTGACGGGGAGGCGAAATGGAGGGGGCTGCATTCAAGTCGAAGGCTTTTGGAAGTTCATTCAACGCTTGGAACAAACAAGGGCTGAGGGGATTTAATTCAGACTCAGAGGCTTTCAGCTAAGTTTCCTGTGGCTGGTTGGACACAGATGCGCTGCTGGATCGTGCATGGCCGCACGCTTTACCTACTGACACGCGCCATCGGATTCTTGGTCGCGGTCATCCGCGACCAACGAAGCCTTGGCCTCAAATACCGGAAGTTGTGTTTCAAAAATTAGTTTTAAATTTGCAAAGTACTTGATGAAAACATATAACGGTAATTAAATTTCTCATTTCATTTAATTTTTTATTCACTTCCAGTGTGAATGTTTGATGTTTGAACATGAAATAATGAATTTCAAATTTGAATTAAAGTAGGCATATGGCACGTTCACAGTAATTAAATGTTA
>JAQIYI010001905.1:0-10575 GCA_034700265.1 Polyzonium germanicum
ACCATCAATTAATTTAAATTGTAACTATTGAGTACCAGTAATTAATTATTTAGTAACTATTGGTTAGTTAGTATTTATCGTGTTGCCTGCAATCATTTTACAAAAATTGCACCACCCCTTAATTTTAAATAAACAAGGCAAATAGGAATATAAATAGGCCCGATCATTAGTTGAACGCTTTTAATTATGATTTCATTTCACTTGCTTTCCACGTGCAGTTTTTGTTTAAATTCTGGCAGAATTATTAAAATTAATTTCTCGACCTTCAAATGAGGCCTTGACAAATGCATGTAAATGAATGCCCCTATGAAATTAATAGATTCGAGGCAGCGAGTATTGGCCAAGATGCTCAACCGACGGGGCGTGGCTCTCAAAGCAGGCACCGTGACAGACAGGCAGACAGCCGCTTTGGCCTAATTAAGCTTGTTTCATTCACTTGAATCGGCTGAACAGCGTGCCTCCCACGCGAAATTACACTTCTGCGATGTAAAGATTGAGCCAAGAAGCGCTAATTAGCATTTTTGTCTCGTTAAACTGTCGGAAGCTCGATCAAGAAGTGTCTTTTAAGCCTGAACCGAAGAGCCGAGGCCAAAAATACAATTACGCCACGGCTTAGGTTGTCCAACGACAGTCAGTGTCCATGGGTCTCCATGGAAACATTTTGCGCGACTTGGTGGCTGCTCACCGTGCATGTTGCTGTTGTCAGCGGCGACGATGACAGAAAGCCAAACGAGCGGAAACCGGAAGTAGTTTCGTTTTACGCGTGCTTCCCCACGTATATTCTTCCTCTGCGGTTGTCACTTGCAAATGGCGTTTCAAGGGCCTCTTCCGGTTCCTTTAACAAGTTGCGTTGCAGTCTAATAGTTTAGACTGGTCAAGGTAACCCAGTTTAATAGTTTAGCTGCACTATGGTTAGTGGTTGTAAAGTTTGCCGGAAAATATTTTGACCGGCCTGTATGATTAAATCAATCAAATTACTAATTTATGCCAGCACATGCCTCGTTTGATGTCAATTCCGGTATGCCTGTCATAATACTTGTGAGAAGGAGTATCGTTTTTAAAATTATATCTCAGGCCTTCCATTTTGCGATTTATTTGAAATTCAATCGAATAAATGGATTGATTGAATCGCTTTTGTGCGACTCCTGTATGGGCCTAAAGGCCCTCCTTAGGATCCCCTATGATGTTGCCGTCGTCCATTTTGAAAGCGAGTTAATGCGTGTTCGAGCTAGATTCCCCTCCAAATTGATTCAGAAATTGCAAGTTTTTTGTTGTCTTGAAATTTCTCGTGGGAATTCTTCGATGTCGTCGATGATTTTCAGTTATTTATTTATGTACGGAGGAGGGAGGATGCTAGAGAGGGGAGCTAGAACTAGAGCAAAAAGAAAATGGCGGCTGAGTATTTCAATTTACAGCAAAGCCATTTGTAGGCAGGAATTTGCTTCCGATCCAGCAGTGATTGCGGGCCTCCAAGGGACGCAACGAGCAAGTAATCACTCCCTGTCACCCGAGACCAACAGATTGTTTGCCACTGCGCAGGCCGCTCTGCGCAGCCCGGCTGATGCCGTCACGTGGTCGTCGTCGTCTTAATTTGAGCGCCGTTGCTCGGCGGCGCTCGCTTAGCCCGCTTGCTTTCAAATGCAAAAAGAGGATCGCGAGAAATCTGTCCTCCTTTTGCATTGCTTGTCTTTTATCATTGAAGGATTACTTGTTTGGCCCGGACCCCGTTCCTTAATCCCCTTTCGAGGATTAGGCCCCGCGCACGAAACACCGAGCGACAATTCGATCGACTCTACTGCAGGCTGACTAAAGTAGTCTGCACGATGCTTCGTGTACTATTCTACGCTGCGTGGCGTACGTGAGTTGTGCTACGTGTGCAGTGTTGAACTATGTAGAAGTATTCCTGCTGCGTACTATCATCAACTACTTGCTCAAGTTCTACAATTCAGAAACTGGGGCCAAAGCGCACAACGTTGCGCTACGTAACGCAGCGCTGCGCAGAAACGCAAACGAAGCATGAAACGTTTGAAACGACTTTTCACTGGAAAACTGATTACGCCTCCAAGCCTTTACCTCCAAATGGCAAGCGAATAGGCCCGCATTAGAGTATCTTGAGTGGAGGAAGCGAATAAACGCACTTAGGAGACTAGAAGCGCAGTCGAAGAACACGAAACTCAGTTTCCCGTTTTAAAGACGATTAAAAAGCAGTTATTAGATTAGGCCTCAATAACGCGCTAGGCCCACCAGTTGTTATTCAGGATGATCATTAGACGCGAGCAGCCATTAACAGTAGCGCTGTGGCCATGCATAATCAGTTTGAATGTAATTAGGCCTATTCAGGTGAGGATTGAATTGACGCAGCCTGGGCACAATTCTTGCGTGCGTTTATCGCCCGGTGGGCATAAAGGGGCGCATCCATTCACAAAGGAAATAAATGTATCTCTTTAATTCGTTCGCAACCCTGTGATTTCTGTCCAGTCCGTTCCGGAAAAAAACCATCAAAATTTGACCGCAACAAACACAACATAACCATCAGAAAAAATAAAATAAACAAAAATACACCAGCAAGCTAAGATATGCGCCAAAACGTATCTTAGCGTGACATGTTATATTTTAGGCGCTGTTTTCGATAATCCCAAGGTATTTGTTTATATATTAGGCGTCTATAATTGGACCCCAGAATTGCTAAAATAAAATAAAAAGCAAAGATATATTAATGTAAGGTAATTAGGTAATGCAAGCTAAGATACGCACAAGCAAGGATAAAAAAATTGCTTATTTTGCGCCACACGTCAGCTGGTTTAAGCTGTGAGCGTCCGCCCGCCTTTAGAGCCTGCTATAAAAAAAGTTTTTTTTCTCCCCCTTCAAATGCTAATTTTTGTTGATAGATGGCGCTCTAAGCCTCTAAGTCGTCCACTTATATATTGAGGAGGGAAAAAAACTGATTGGTGTGTGACGTGGTTCACTCGTCCCTCAGGTGATGACAGAAATGACGTTGGCCTGCTTATTATTCCTTAATGGAGGATGTTGCATTTGCATACATTGTACTGCTGCTCGCAATAGGCCTATCATACAAAGCCTACTCAGCCGCAGGCCTACCTTCTGCCTCGCACTTTTTATCGCATGTCGCCAGAAGAAAGCTCCAGTCGAGCTATTAGAAATTCGCGCCTTCTTTATTTATTTCTTCGCAAATGTCTGTTTTGCTGGCGCGGGCCTATTTAGGCCCGGTGTGCTAAATGGGGAGTGCCGCAGCCGCCAGCTATCTGCAGTGTTTGCGACACAAACACGCTCGTGGAAAATGATTGAAACGCAGAGCAGGCCTGCATTTCGCCTCCATTTCTGATCGTCTTCGTTTGGTTTCTGCGCCGCTTCGGCGAACACCGTTCATTTAGAATTCGCCTATTCGATCCATTGTCTCCGCTCGCTTCTCTTAAATCCCTCTTAAATAAGCCTATCTGCGTTTCTGGCCTGCTTTGAATAAATAATGGGCAACAACTCGATGAAAACCTATTGATTAGTTGGTCTGTGTGCATCTCTGGTCGCATCTTGCAAGAATTAGGCAAATTACAGCCTTGCTGAGCTGGCTTCGCACGGCGCAACTAGTCGCCTTCAGCTTCAGCTCGTTCGCCGACACAAACTCACTCATTAGCCCTTATCGGACCGATCACTTAATCAGTAATCAACTGGCGTAATGTAACCTCAATGGGGTCGATCATTTATTTTTATTTTTTATTCTTTTTATTTTTAGAATTTGGGGGCCAAATACGGTGCAAGCGAACTTGGCCCTTAACCAGTAATAATAAGAAACGTTGAATTTTCCACCTGACTCATCGTAGGCCTACGTGCGATACAAATTGTGTTTTGTTCATTTTTTCTTGATTTTTTTCCTGAAAATTCTAAGCTTGGCCGAGTGCATCCCCCTGGGGCATCAAAGTCCGCACGTAGGCCCGTTTCAATGTTCTCTGCATCTACGTTGGGCTAGCTCGTTCGCTTTTGATTGGTAATTAATTTTGAGTCGTGTTTCTGTGTTGGCCAAGTTAATAAAAGTAAAATAAGACCGAAGGCCTGCCGGTATGTCTGCTGTCAGACACGTCGATTGCACGTACGAGAAGTGAAGTGTCCTGCCTGCCATCGACAATCCCCCGAGGGCCCGCTTATCGCAGAATGAAAGCGAAAGCCCGTGTGAGCAGGCCTAATCCGGCAAAGGGTATCGACTGCGTTGAGCCTTCCGGGCTTAAGTGCGTTGATGTTGATCAACTGCTGTCTCCTTCAGACTCTCGCTTCCTCCAAGGCCCAAAGGACGTCGAGCAGATCGTCTCTGGCTCGCGATGTCGCAGCGATAAACAAGCTGCCTTGTCTCAAGGTCTGGGTCGCATTTGGAGCGACGCCATGTCTTCTAGGCCTTCCATCGCCTCCAAGAAGAGCCCGAAGCGATTGGGGCATGAGTAATTGCGTCCCGACTTGGGACACAATTTCGGAAGAAACATTCGTTTTGTACTCTTAAGTACAAAACGAGTTTTTTCTTCCCAAATCTACGTTGGGCAATGTGTCATCCAGAAATCGATGAAAAATCTAAAGAAAAGCGATTTAATTTGTCAACATTTTTCAAACAGATTGTAATCTTATTCCTTGTAGCCTACCTGTAGACCGCTTTAGGAGCGCGGTTATCACGGTTCGCATGCCGTTTCGATGCGGCTCGGTTCGGTTCATCCATCCAGCCATTCATTCATCCACTTTACAATCCAATCAATCAATACATTTTTGCTTTCACGCTTTCTATTTTTCATAGTTGACAACAAGGATAGATTTTTCATTCACGAATTCAATTTATTATTATTTGCTGTTTCAAGAGATTTTTTCTACTTCAATGTTTTCTTTTTTATTTTTCTCCCTTCCCTTTACCTAGGCCTAATCCAATTGAAAACTTATTTAGGCCTTCTACATGGTGTAGTTTCCACTCGTCAGGTGAGCAGTAGGCCTAAAGGAAATTTCGCGCGCGTTTGTGTTTCCACTTTGGGCCCATTATATTCTCTCGCTTATATTATTTGTCTTTGGTTGAAAAGTGAAAACGGTTTCTTTGCTCAGCCTGGACTTTGGTATTTACACGCCAAAGTCATTTCGAGCGAACAGAGCTCTGTAGCTGCGGCACTAACATGGAGTCTACTTAGGCCCTAGCACACGTCGTGCGCAAATAGGCCTAGTTTTTATTTATTTATTTTTCTGAGGCGATGAAAATTCTCTTTTGCTCAAGACCAACGACGTTGCCTTTACGGATAACTTTGTAATGTTATCGATTTTTGCATAAAAAAATACAAGCAAAGAAAAATATGCAAGCAACAACATTGTGCGTAATGCTGAAATGGGTGTTGCCGTGCAAGGCGCGTTTGCATTTTGATGCTCCTTTTAAGCTTTTCATCTTAAAGTGAATTATTAAATCCGTATGCCTTAACGCGATGCTAAAGTCAGTGCTCCGTAATGCCCGAGCAGAAGCAGAGAGCGAGTCGATAGTTATTTTGCATACTTAAGTAGCCTAAAGTTAAGTTAGATCAAAAATAGCGTAATAGTAGCAGGCCACACTCTGTTAATTATGAAATCGACTTCATTGTTTAAGAAATGCACAGAGACAATGGAAGCCTTCAGGATCAAGATCCCTATTGCATGCTCCCAAAACACAGTTAGAAAAAGGTATTAAATACATTTCGTCGAGATTTAACTATATTTCCTTAGGGTAAAGTAGGCCTGGGCAACACACTTCTTTCAACTACGCAAATAATAATCGAGTGTGAATGACGTCACAGCTCGCCTCGGGCAAAATGAATAAAACAAAGTGAATTGATTCCCATGGTTTCCTAATTTGATTTTAAATTTTAAACAAAGACAATCGCCCGTCTGCCTGTTGAGCGTGCGTAGGCTGAGGCCTACGCATCATCGCATGTAAGTCCGACCCTAAAAGGCCTCGCTTTTGATTTCTGCCTCCTAATGTGATCGAGATGATTAATGTTGCGCAGATGATTGCTCATTTTAATGTCGTCGCGTTTCTATTGAATCCGACGGACCGATGATAGATGGTGAACGCGGGCGGCGAAGATAGTCTGCGGGAGCGGTCGCCGCTCAGGCATCCGACGTCACTCGTCGGCTCCAGCATCCAGGACATCGCCGCCACCGCGCTGGCCACGTCCGCCACGGCCACGACCGTCCTTCCATCGTCCAGAGTGGCCGCTGTGGCAGTCGTCGGTGAGGCTCCTAACACGTGATACCAATAATGGCCGAGCGAAAGTATAGCACGTAACCAGCACGCGAATGATGATTGCGCTGTCCATTCTAATTAACTAGGCTATTACTATTCAATACCGTATATTAATCTTGAGTAATTAAAAAAAACTAACTAGGCCCTGCAGACAGACATTTAATTAACTAATTAAGGATTAATTAACTACTCGAGCAGCTGGAGGAATAAGCGAATACGCTCGTGAATGGCCTAAGTTAATTTTAATTATTTTTAGTTCTTGATTTCTAAGCAGACAAAAAATATGCTTTTTAGAAAAATCATTGCAATTGGCAACAGTAAAATGCTAAAATTAAATACAAGGATTTTGGTCTTCCCCTCCTCCTCCCTGGGTCTTCCTGAGAACAATGGAATTAGAATAATGGGTTCAGTCATAAAGCCAATTCACACGGGCCGTTTTAGGGCGACTTATGACGTCATAAGTCATTTTCCGACCGACGTTTTGACGGCCCGTGTGAACGGCCTTTCACACTACATCATGTAAGGAAAAATCTGATTTTATTGAGGGGAAGATTATCCAATATAAACGGTGCCAATTGCAATGGTTTTTCTAAGAAGCATAATTCTTGTCTCCTTATTGATTTCATTTAATTTTTACTGCCTGCCCCAGAGAAAGCGGTGACGTCACCTGTGCCCGAGGGCGCCGACATGTCGCACCTGACGTCCGAGGAGATCACCATCCTGCAGAAGGTGTTCGAGAAGCAGCAGAAGTTCGAGAAGGAGGAGGCGTCCCGAATGCAAGTATCCATTAACCACCGGGCCTCTTTTAATTAAGCTACATTTTTTAATTAGTTAGCTCAGAGAATGGTGAGATTTTATTAATCGTCTGCTGGAGCTCAAACAAACAGTTTTAATCATTTGTCCGTCCTTGTGGAAATCCAATGCCCAATCTAGGGTTTCACACTGCACTTTAATTAACTTCATTTTCTGTTTGGTTTTGTCAAACATTTGTCTCGCACACGATGCTCGAACCTTTTTAATGACTCGTCACTCTATTGGTCGTCCATTTTTTCTTTATATTCGTTCAACAACCTTCTAATTATGAAGGGGCCCTGCAGACATTCAGTTCGCTCGGCGACCATTAATTGTTTACATTTAATCTATCTGTTTATGGCGTCATCTATTAGGCCAATAGTTGCTTGCTTTATCTCGTTAGGCTTATATGGCGTACGTGCTTAGCGGTGCAGCGCTGACGGCGTGCCAATCATTTTCCGCACTAATTTCTCCCTCCGGCCATGTCGAAACAATGGCTGTTGCCGGAATATCATCGATAAATGCGATGGGATTACAAACAGTCTCGTTTGACACTCCTAGAAAGAGATCCTCTCTCTTCCTGCAGGCGCATCTTTGGGCAGGCCTATTTTTTCAGCAAGAATTTAGGGATTAAATCAAGGATTAGGCCTAGACGAGAGTTCCCGTTTTACTAGGCATCAACACCAATATTCCAGTTCCAGACGCACTAACGTAAAAACAAATACATTATCAAAAACAAAAAAGGCCTCTCACTCCATTAACTTAGCATTTTCTGCATTAAACACGCTCGACTCACTCGTTAAGCGGATTTACTTTCTTTCTTTCCTTTCGTCAAATGAGATTTCGTTTTAATTCAATGTTTCCCATTGTAAGCCTAGAGGACTGAATCAATAACGAAAACTGAGAAAATCTCTCAATATTTGTTTCGCTTGCCGGAGGCAGGAAGGTGGACGGCGGCTCGTCGAAGCCGATGGCGGCCGCAACGCCAGTGTGCCGGTCGAACGCTTGCCGCATCTGTCTGCGAGGACTTCAGGGAGCCGACGACGTCTTCCACGTGTGCTGCGAGTGCCAGCAGAAGGTGTGCGAGGACTGCAGCTCTTACTCGCAGCAGGGCAACGCCAAGGACACGGTGAGTCGAGCCACCTTAACAATCTAATAGATTTCTAGCGATTAACTTAAAGATTTAATCGGAATAGTTAAAAATCATCGGCAATCCCTGAAGAGTGAATAGAGTTTAAAATTTAAATTTGGAATTATTACTCTGCGATCAGCCCAAGTGGGTCTGTGGTTGAGCAGAGGGACTATTCGGTCCAATGCAACAAAAATCTTTCATCAGAATTTAATAATTAATTAATTTAATTTAAATAAAAAATGCTGCCCCCTGGTGGGGCAATCACTGAAAGCACTCTTAAATTTATTTATTTCATTTTATTTTTTAAAATGTACTTATTGATGTACATTTTTTTTTACTATGTTTTGAATTGTATTTATATTTGTTTTAAAATGTATTGTAGATGTAGCAATCACTGGAGGCACTTAACTCATAGCGTCCCCTTTAATTAAGGTTAATTAATTACGAAAGACCGAGCCTGAAGCACTCGAGGGATCCCCGGATGACTGATTGCCACACTCTAAACATGCAAATATCCTAATGTGTTTGCGCATTCCTGCAACAACAACGTGAAGGCATGTTTGGCGTCAAGTGCAATATGCATTAATGAGCCTCAGGACCACGGCTGACCTTTAACCCTGCAATCGAGCGGTGCTTTCAGTGTAAACAAATGTGCACCTCGTTGTGCGAGCACAAACACGCCCCGTCCTCGGCCTCATCAGTCGTTGCTTTTTAAATTACTTGGATACAATTTCGGCGATCCTGCTCGACTGAACGGGAACCAGCAAACCTGTAACTGCGCGTTTCCTCTGCTGCATCCAGTCCTATCCGGATCGCATTTCTTCAAAACTAGGCCACGGTTGCCTCACATCCAATCCACTTATAATAGAGTAGCATTTTTGAAATAAAAACCCAATTGAGCCACCGACCCCCGGATGCTCGAAAACAAATCTTCCTTCTGCAGCGTTCACTTCCGGTGTGATCTTTAAAATCTCACGAGCCGGATGCTACATGCGTCTGCTGAAACAATCGATTATTGCTGTTGGATGCCAATCGCCATTAGATGTTAGTAAAGATTATCTGCTCGTTCTCTGCTTAAGAAGACGGATTTATTGAACTATAAATTATCAAGTAGCTTATTTGCGCTAAGCCTTTTTTCATCGATATATATTAAAATAAGCAAAATCTACTCTTTATATCATCAATGGCCGCTGTCGTCCAGTAATCGTCTGCACACCATGTAATATCTCATGTTAATTCACGACCGTGTTTCCCTTTCATGGCGGGTGCTCAATGGCAAAGCTTACTGTTAATGACGGAGTTGATGGCCGCGGGGTTGAATCGAAGAAAACTTAGTTCACAGCTTTCATTGATTGATTTGTGGGCGTTTTTTGCGTCCAATAAACAAGAGAACAAAGACAGAAAGCGACAAGCAATGCGGAAATTTATGTATCTGGAAACGCACGCAGCCACGACCTCCTAAGAGGCGCTGTGCCGAGTCAAACACACGTGTGCCATGGCAGCCGAGTTCCAGCGGTCGTCCAAGTGGGCTGGCCAGCGGAGAAAAGCAGGGGTCAAACGGCCTAAAGATCGACCGACGCGAACGTTGTTTACAATTGTTCCGAGTAATTGCTTTTTTGAACCGCTTCCTTCATAGATTTAGCCGATTCAAAGTAAGGCCCAAGACTGAGGCCTATTTCGAGCGATCGTCTATGCAGCCTATACAGTTCAATATATAAATTGGCCAGTTTTTCTCGCATTTTGCCTGCGATCTCTCTTCAGCGCCAGCACATCGGCCTGAAGTGCATTATTATTGATGAAATTTCTTCGCAGCCTCCATTATCTCGAGATAGGCTGAATATTCTGGATACAAAACGCATGACGGGCGCTCCAAACGCATCAAATTCCTTCCCGTTTTTCCTCCTGCTTTCCTTCTTGCACTTCAAGGAGAAAATATAAAAGCTTCAATTTATTTTTTCTTAACTTTTTTGCTTTTTTTCGCTGTTGTTGTTGTGGCTCCACAATTTTAATTACTTGCCACATGTAGGTACGTGAGTTGAGTGAAAGGGTCCCAAAGGATCTCGAGGAGTCCTTTGTGCGCTCGAGCTGACATTCTAGTGGTCGTAACTCGTTAGTCAGAGCTAACTTTTAATTTGGAGACATTGTTGTATTCCTGTGCGTGCTTAGGCCTACTTGGTCGGTGCGTGGTCACGAGTGGGTGTAGTTTGGCAGTTGTTACTCAAGTCGTGTGTTTGCCCGGACAAAATAGTGGGCAAAAGTGGGCGACGAAATATTTCGCATTCTTAAAGTAGCCTGAGTTTAAAAGTTAAAACTAAAAAGATTGTGGAGTATTTTATTTTTTTTCATTAACATTTTATGAATTTAAAATACCGTACAAGTTATTTATCCCCTGAAGAGCTATAGC
>JAQIYI010001906.1:0-10574 GCA_034700265.1 Polyzonium germanicum
TTATCACACCCAAACACGCTACAAACCTTCCCTTTCTTTGCCGACATTTTAAAACTTAGGAGAAACAACAGCCAACAAAAGCAGAAAGCGGAAGGCAGCAACATCAAGGCAAAGCTTACAATTTTGGCCGCTACAAGAAATTGGCGCTCTCAACAACAAAATGGCGGTCCTCAAGCACTCTTGCCAGTTGCCTATTGGATCCCCACGCACTGTTGATCAACTTGAAATGCATGAGGAACATTTAAAAACAACAGACACACCTGCTATTTCAATCTGCATGTAGGCTACATGTATATATGCCATACAGTATATACATGTAGCCTACATGCAGATTGAAATGCCAGGTGTGTCTGTTGTTTTTAAATGTTCCTCATGCATTTCAAGTTGATTATATGGCATGCCAGCTAGTACAGTTGTTGCATGCACACGACGTTTTCTTTTGTCAGTGCACAATCTAAAGTAACCACTGACAAAGAAAGCCTAATATGTGTACAAGTACACAACTGTACACGCATGCACCGTACTAGCCTAGCTCATGGAATTCAAAGGAATTCAGATGGCGTTTGTTCGTTAAATGACACCGACTGAATGTTTTACGTGTAGCAGGCCTATAGGCCTATGTACATGTACGCTGCATGTAAATACCGGGTAGGCCTATGCATGATGCATTTGATGGAAATGTCGGACGGAAAATGGGGGTTTAATTTTCCAACATTCAAAACACGATCAAACAACCGCCGACAATGTCGCAAACATGCCATCATCTTCTTTCAATAAATGAATACAGATTAAATTGCGGATTATTCATGCATCGTTGGACGTATGACATGGTGAGTAGAACCAAACGTGCATTGAATGTCTAGCCGACCGTGTAATACCGCATCTAAAAAACTTTAGGCCTATTCGCTAATTTTATAGTAAACCCAAGGCAGGACACCTGTTATGGTGTCTGCTATGTTTTAGCTTATAAAAATGTTGCCATATATAGGCCCAGTGTGTGGGTCTGGCCCACATGTATGAGAATATTTAGCCTACACTAGCTAAACTAATCACGAGTTCATGCACAACTGTGTTAATATTAGAGACCAAAATATTGCGGAAATGAATTTATGAATACAGCGTAGGCCTAAGCCTGCAACGACTATTTTAACTTAATTCTTAAGTGCATATAACGTAGATCCAAGGTCAAAGCCAATGTATAAGGCCACCCCTTATATACATGTAATGTTGGGGCTAAGTTCGCTAGGCCTAGCAAAATGGTTTGGTTCAAATTTCTGGAAATACGACCATCTAATCAGTAATCAGCTAGACCTAATCACATGTTAATAGTCTTTCGACTATTGATCATAGCCTTGAGACACAGTTACAGATTGAGACTGCTACAGATACAAAAAAACATATGCAGTCAAACGGTAGGCCCTATATATCTTCTAAATATTTATCTCTGCTTGTGCATATCTTAGCTTGTATTCAAATAGACCAGCCCTGCATTTTTACATTTTAGCTTCTACTGTGAACGCGTAAGATAAAGCCAGCCAAGCTAGGATATATACCGGTACAGTGGTACACGTACACGCTTTGTCGCCTCTTTGCACAACAAATTCATGTTTTAGGTTTTATAATAATCGCGCCATAACGTGTGATTAACGCGTTTAGTGTTGCCAAAGTAAATATTGCATAAATTAATTGTATACCCGATACCGGTACAGTGCATGTACACGTAATTCATATTGGAAGTTATTTAGATTTTCATTCGCCAACTGGAATTTCGAGCAATGCCAACATTGCATTGCATTGCCTTGTTTAAAATGCATAATTTTGATCCAATTAATAAAGGCAAACTTAATATGGAAATAGGCCTATTGATTGTTACAGATTTACAGCGTACGATTTGTATTCACATATTCGGTTCGATCAGGTGCGCAAACACCGTTGTTCTGAAGCGCGCCTACGATATTTCTGCTCTGAAGATTAAATATTTGATCGTCCAGCGCGACGAGATCGTTTTTGACCGCGATCAGCACTGAGTTGACGACGCCATCTCCGCCGTACGGATGCACCTCGAGCAGTTCGTCGAAGCCGGCCAATCGCAGCTGCGCCATGGACAACATCGGATAGAGAAGCTGTCTGAGTCCACGAACAGTGCGCACGACGAGGTGAGCGCCGTTGCGCATGATTCGATGGACGTGCGTCAGAATTTGCACCTTCTGGGCGTCGTCGGCGCCGACCAAAGCGGCCACGTAGACGACGTCGAAGTGGCGCAGATCGGCCACGTCTCTGATGTCCGCGCACTCGAACGTGCACCTGGTTCCGCTGTGCACGCCGAACGAGAAGATCTTGCTCAGCTCGACCGACATCCGGATGGCCTCCGGGTCCGAGTCGATGTTGTGAATCTCCGAGATCGCGCTCGACTGGATGCCGATCTCCAGCGACGACAGCGGCATCGGACCGGACCCGACGAAAGCCAATCGAAGGCCAGTGGCATTACTGATGGAAGAATTAGAAGAAAGTCGTTGGTGACGCATGACGCTGTACAGAGCCGCAAGTTCAATCCTCGCCAGATCCACGTAATTCTGGTAGTAGACAAACTTCTCGAGCGGAAACTTGGGCTTGTAGAGCGGGTTTCTGACCAGGCCGCCCAGCAGACGACCTCGTTTGGCATAACTAGTGGTGGACAAATTACGGTAATTTTACCGGATTAAATTATTTGTATTTTTAGTTTAATTAAATCGACATCCTAATAGGAGCATATTAATCTAGCCGCCTTGAGATTAAATACATGAATTAAACTTAGCCTATAGGCGTACCCGGGTCCGTTCTCGTCGATGAACTTCTGAGCCCAGTGCTTCTCCAGGTACGATTCGCCTTCGCCGCAGTACTCGCGCATCTCCACCACCAGCCGCTCGAACTCGGCGCCTCTGGATACGAGTAGCTCCTCGACGGTGCTGGCCGTGTGAACGCAGAAGCCGACCAGGTCCGTGAAGATGCGGTTGACGGCGTCGCACGGCTTCAACTTGCCCGTGCGGCTCTTCTCGGCTCGAAGACCGTTGCGAATATCCAACAGCCTCGTCCAGGCTGCCGCCGAGGTGCGAACGAGCTGCTCCAAGTCCGTCGTCGACTTGGACGTGGACTCGACGTCCAGGATTACCTCAATTGGCGACTCGTCGACCACTATCGACGATGATGAGGTCGAAACTTGCACCATGATGTTGCTGGCAATATTTAGGCGGCTAAGATTCGTCGATCGTCTTGGATCCTCATGCACGACCTGCTGCGAACGCTAATAGACACAGACGAAGGAAATTTTAAATTCAAACCAACTATATGTCAAGCATAATCGCTAAAATCAGCCTTATTCAGATTGTATAAGTTGACCTACTGATAGACGTGGAGAGATTATGCTAAAGGTCTAAATGGAGAGTCAAGACCAGAATTTTCAAGGTTCAAACGTCCATTGGGATAGATTTAACTCAAGTGCGGATCATATTCTCATCGCCTGTGCATATTGCTCATGTAGAGAAATTAATTGCGGGCAATATTTATTTATTTTTTCTTTACGTGATTTATTTATTTTTGTTGTTGTTAACCACCTCCTAACCTTGTTGATGACGCTGCTCAGCTGATCTCTGAATGTGTGCGTGTTGTCACGTAACAACTTAAATTTAAGGTCCTGATTATAGGTTCAGAGGAGACCCGACTCTCGTTAGAAAGTATCCTAGGGGTTAGACACAGGTCATTGCGTAGGTCTCTACGTGCAGTTTGGGATGTGGCAATGGGCGCGGAAGAGTTGTAAACATATAATTAACCCACCCGTTCAAACTTAGTTTGATCATCTTAGTGTTGGTCAACAGACAATCGACGCAATTTTATCGACTGTTTAGTTTTATAAAAGATTTTGTTTTGTAAAACTCAATTTTATTGTTAAAGGCACATGCAATAGGCTATAAATTACATATTAAATTCTTGCACGATGTGATGCTCTTCTCCCTCGGACGATTACAAACTAAATATATGGTAGGAAGGTTTTTATGTATAAAATTAATTAAAATCAATAAGAATAGGTTATAACTATTAAGAAAACACATTTAAAACATTATAACCTAGTTTAGAATGAGTTTTTTTACTATTTTAATTAATTTTATGCATAAAAACCTTTTAAAAGATATAATGCCAGAGGACATTATACATTGTATTGCATTACATGGCAGTAGATGCTACCAGACTAGCCTAGTTTAATAATTTAATTTGTGTTTTTTTTTTCAGCCTTTTAATCCGAGTCTTTATACTGGAAGGAATCTTCGATGACAAGGCTCTTGTCATTGAAGAGATTTCATTTTCAACAGGATATCCGGCCCGTGGATTTGGACAGGCGATTTTGGCACGACAAAGAGTCGGTAAATAATGAATTCCTCCCATTAGCCTAATCATGCGTAAGACATTTCAAACAAGCGGTAGAAAAAACTTTACTCAGATTTCAAACTTTTTTTTCAATCTGATCACTTTGTAAATCTTACAACGCACGGTTGATTATAAGTTTTTTGTTATTCTTATCGTCTATATTGAGGTCTAAATACTTTTTTTACGTATAATTATTTTTAAATTATTTATTTGTTTATTTGATCTAATGTTTAAAATGGTTATTAACTTTGGCCTATTTTTCAGACTGTTTATTTAATTTTTATCTTATTTAAGTCGATTTGTTTATTTAAGTTTCCTAGTTAGAAACGAGCGAATTTATGAGTACTTATTTAAGTTTGTGTATTTAATTATTCAAGGATAATTATTTACATGGGTCATTATTTACTGATTTATTAGGTTTATTATTTTTGTATTTATTAAGAGAAAGCTAGCGCGTTGGCCAACGTACCTGATTGTCGTCTCTCGTGTCAGCTGTGAAGTGCTCTGCGAAGCAAAATTGTCTTTCTCTATTTGATTCAGGTCGGTGCACGCCTTTTTATTCTCTCCTTTCTTTCTACGTTTTTTTCTCGTCGGACGGACGTCATATGTCATTTTAGGTCGAAGGGAAAAAACGTGCGACGTTCAAGGAAATCACCTTGAATAAATACACGCATTTCTCCAAACAAACATTTGAATTGTTAATGTATCAAAATATTTCTATATTCTTTTCTAGCACACCTGAATCGACTGGCAAAACTGCAGCAATCGCCTATTACGTCGTTTGAACATACAAGAATCTATTAACTTTGAGGCAACAATTGAATACATAATATATATTTTATAACGATTTTCTTCCAATTTTTCTTTTAATAATTTTTGATGGATCAATTTTATTTGCTAATAATCCGAATATACGTAACTATTATCCATTTATTACGCTCAAGGGTTTTCCTGATGGAAGTCATTTAAAGAAACGATAAAAGCAAATCACCAGATGGCTCGAAATGAGCGTATGCAAAATCATGTGGCCTAAATAAGCCTAGCGTTAAAAAACTTGTTTTAGAAGTCTCAGAATTTTGCGAACTTTCTTAGAACATTGCTAGCGGTTAAAAGGAAACCCCGATAGCCTAGATTTATTTTTTATTTGATGGCTTCCCTGATTGCAATTAGGCACAATTTGAGGTATTATTTATTCCCGGGAAGAAGTATTTTTGATCGGTATCTGAATTATTAAGAACTCTGCATGCAGTCAGCCCATATCGATTTAGGCATTGGGACATTGAGTCCATATGTCCTTGGTCAATTGATGGTTGCATAAGGATAGTCTAAATGTGATGACAATATACGCCAGCAAGTAGACAGGTTTGCAAACATGAATGTAAATAAATATGACGTTAATTACAATTGGTCCTAAATAAACTTAAGCTTAGTCCAAACCATAAATAAGCACAAAGCATTTTTTTCATTAGCTGCATTCTTCAAACATTGGTTACTTAATTCATGTATGTTCAAATTATGTACTTAATTGTAAACACAATTTTGATTTTGAAAGCATCAATTATGCGTAACCTGAGTTTTAATTCACTTTAGGCCAATTACATGTTTTATTATTAATAAATTAATCGCATTTTATTCTATTACGGTAGTTAATTCCATTTTAGTTTTATAAATTACTTAACTTTAGTTTTATTAATTTTTATAGGCTTGAGCAGGTTAGGCTTAATTTTTGATTAGTACCTTAGGCCTACTTAACTTTCTAACTTAAATTTAATTTGAATTTTTTTGTCATTTGTTTCAGCGTGCTTTCAATGACTTCACTGATGATTCTGACTAGTTTGAGTGGCTTCAAAGTGCGGTGGACATCATCAATTTCATCATCGATGACTGCAAGTTCGCTAGGCTTCTTAAAGTCCACTTTAATTCAACATCTCCACCTGAACAACGTCATCAGCAATGCTTATTCCAAGGCGGCCAAGTCATCCTCGTCGCTGGAGGAACCTACGACGCCGACGGATCTTTTCATCAGTCGACTAAGCGTACGCCAGATTCGGAAATCTAGAACGCCGCTGTCAGAGACCAGCAAGACCCAATTGCAGTTGGCAGCAACTAAGCCTAAAGACATCGATGTCCAGTGCGACAGAGTCTTAAGCGAACTGGTGGAACGTAACGCCGTGCAGGATACTCTGACGTCACTCAAGCAATTCGCGCTTTCCGGAAGGTTTCCAACCAGCAAGACTGTTCTTAGGATGGCGTCAATGTGCGCTGAAGCTGGCCACATAGAAGGTGTCCGCCTAGTGAGGGACTTGGGCTTCCTAGGGTCTTGGAGCAGCTTGGACAAGCTGATGAGCTTGCGGCACTACGAAGCAGAAGCCGTCTGGAGGACCGGAGATCACCTGGCAGCGCTGGCGATCTTCAGTGAGCTTTTCCAGAAGCATCCGAAGGCGCAGCGGAAGAAGCTGGTCGATCTCAGCTGCTTCTGCCTCAGAGACATCGTCAACAAGGGTCGACTTTCCGACCCGGTTGTGCGGTCAGCAGTGTTGGACTTTGTAGAAGAAATCTGCGTTACCGTCAGTTGCGTTCCGGCTGCCAATCTGTGGCGAGCGGCCTTCTACAGCGAATCTTACGATGCTCAGTGCCTGGCTCAGACGTTGATCAACAGACTCGACGGACCGGCACTGCGAGCGGCCATCGCCGGCAAGATCACGGTCATCGTCTCTCAATCGCGTCAGAATTCGCGTCCGGAAGTCCTGCAACGTCTCATGCAGACGTTACTCTCGTTGGACATGAAGGACTGCTGCGCCGAAGTGATGAGCGCCTACGTCGAGCACTTGTGTCAGTGTTCGTTTATATCAGTTCTATTGTTAATTCATAGTTTTCGACTAATATGTTTTGATTAATTTTTTGCACTCTTACGCTCTGTAATTGTAGGTGACGTGGATGATGTAAGCGGCGCCAGAGAAGCGTTGTACTTTATGAACCGGATGTCGATTTACGTCGAAAGCGCCACTGCTCACAGGATGATAACTCTGTTGGTCAGACACGGAAAAGTAGGAAATCGATGCTGGCCGACGTCGATTTTGGACTCGAACAACATTCCCACTGTTCCAACTAGTCAGTATAAGTTTTGAAGAAATCAACAGGTTGGACAACGTGCCTGTATTTATACAGTCATTGATTAATTAATCATTGTGTTTGTTGTTTTAAGTTTCCTTGTAAACACTTGAGGATATAATTATTTATTTGATTTCTAGTGTCAACAGCTTGCATGCATTACATAATTGATACAATTGATTTATTATTAGATTTATTGCTATTAAATGTTGCCAATGTATTATTAGGCCTATTATAAATTTATTGAAAATTTCTTTTCCATTTTTTTTAAATTAATGAAAGCTTACTTGTAAAGTTTCTTTTTAAAAGTTTTTTATAACTGAGATAAAATAATCGCAAATGTACTTTTGGGCTTCCAAACTGTTACAATATTTCGTAGAGTGTATATTTAAAATTGGAAATTATTGATTTGTGTCAATTTTCTGTGCTAAAAACTCATAGTTCATAATTTCATATTAGAAAAGTTTGAATTTGCCGCCACAACACAGCGAGCTGATGACAAATTACATCGATGCGCACAGATCGATCTGCATCGATGAACGCTTTGGGGGCGCCAAAAGAGCTGCAAATAAAGTTGCGCCGCGTGCTTTCTCGCAAATTTCGCTTTTTTTGTTTCTGGGTTGTCAATTATCTTTTTACGCGGGACTTATGTCTTTCAGGGTGAGTTTTCTAGCCCGGAATTGAATCCAGTGCCAGCAGCCTAACAATACTTGAACGGGGCAATGAAGTTAATCGGCCGCCTCCTCTTGTCCTGGGCGGCGTTGTTTTGCTTAACCGCGATGGCCATCAAGCTGAACGTTCCTCGCGTGCTTCTGCCCTTCAGTCAGTCCGTGTCCGCCAATTTCACACTAGAGGTCACTGAAGGAGGCTGCTTCACTTGGTCAGTAGTGTTCTAGGAAATCATTCATTCATTCTTTAGTATTTGCCCGCGCGGGAAATGCGACAGGTTCCTTCCATGACGGAAGATTTTCATTCAACTTTCATATATATCCAGGTTCGTCTCGAGACCGGAAGTCGTCAAGATCCATTTGTTGGAGGACGACCATCTGGCGGAGCGCAGAGCAGGTTGCTCATCCAGGGCCGTCGTTACGTCGTCGTCCAAGCACATCACTTCTCGTCAATCTGCACTGGTCATCATCAGGAACGAAGGTAATTGTTGTACGGCGATTTAGACAGGCCTAATTTGAATTTAATTTACTTTGAATTGATTTAGACAATTTAATTAAATTAATTTGAATTAATTTAATTAATTCCGGTACGGTACCGAATAGTTTTAGCCAAATTGGTTTAATTAATTTGATTTAATTTAGTTTATTCTCAACGAATATAGGTCTAGCCTACGGTATATGTAGGCTAGACCTATATTATGTTGATTTAATTAATATCAAACAATTTGTTATTGGTTTTGACCAGTTTTAATTAATTTCAATTACTCCAATGTGATTCATATCTAGCGACTGGTGAGACTCTGCAATGTGACGTGACAGTGGCCAGCATTCACGAGCTGGAGATCACGACGACCACACGAGAACTTCTTCTGGAGGACACTCCCGAGGCGTTCACGCTCAGAGCTAAGGACCTGGAAGGAGACACGTTCTCGTCGATCGATGGACTCGTTTTCGAGTGGAGTCTCGTGACGGATCCGGGCAGCGACGAAGTCATCGACGCCTACAAAGTCCTCAGGTGACGCGCTACTCGATCACATTCATGATGCAAATCCTGCAATCGCCATCATCGACGATAATAAGCGTAGGCCTACTAATTCGATGATTCTGTTTGAACGTATGCAGGTTTATGAAATTCAGCGAGTCGCTGTACAAGGCGTCGTCGTCCGTTTACAACTTGGAATCGCAAGGGCTTCAGGGTTACGCCATGTTGGTGCAGGGCATCAAGACGGGCACGGCCATCGTGAGATCAACGCTCAGAGACACCGGATATCCGGAGGTATTGGTCTAATCGAGTGGCCTACTTTCTTTCAATAACCTTTTTTATTTCTTCTGTCCACATTTCTAAAAGTCTTTTTATTTTCTTTGTAGCCTCTTTCTACTGAAGTAACACTGACTGTGATTGCTAATCTGATTTTGTGGCCGCCCTACGAAGTTTACGTCTTGGTGGGGTCCGTCTGGTCCTATGAAGTCCAACTCATTCAACATGGAAAATCTGTCAGTAAGTTCATAGTTTCTCAAGGGTCGCCCGGGCTTTTGCTGTATTTTTGTTCTTATCTTTCTAGTTTCTATACATTTTAAAATCAGCATATACCTACCACCTTGAGGTCTGACGCGCTGCTTTATCAAATATAAACGGATTCTTGTAATGCTGACGTTGACCCCTATGAAATTCCTGATTTGGACATCGTTGTTTTTTTATTTCTTTTAAAACAGAAATCTCAATGCCTTCTACGCAATACTATTTGTCGCTGACCAATGACTCGGTGGCCAAACTTAACACGAAGACGTCTGAAGTTGAAGCGCATTCTCTGGGTCACACTCTGCTACTACTCAAAGACAGAAGTATTCATCGACCAATTTATTCGCAAACGCACCTTGTAGTTATGTCTCGATTTAACAACTTTTACTTTGACTTTTCAGACGTGAAGACGAAACAGGCGTTTCGACAGCCCAGCGTCAGCATCCACGTCGTCACGCCACACAGAATAGGTTTGGTCGTCGTGCCGCATCAGAGTTGGTGTCTCGTCGCCGATAAGGAGTACACGCTAGTAGTCAGGATCTTCAGCGTAGACAACAACGAATTGCACATTACCGATGTTGGTTTTGATTTATTCGTTTCTAATTTTCTCTAATTTAATTGACTAACGTTGGTAATTTATAGTGAAAATTTAGAAAGGCCTCAATTCGCGTTCGAGTTTTCTTTGTGACCTAGGGTTGCCAACGTAATTGTCTAAATCAATTTTTTTTGTTTCTTTGTATAACGTTTAGAATTTGCGGATCTTCACGGATTTTCCCGAAGAACATTTTAGAGTGCTCTCCCAATCCAAGAATGGTTCGCACGTCGTGGTAAAAACGAAAGTGATCGGTTTTACAAAATGCCGCGCCAGTTTGGTCGGC
>JAQIYI010001907.1:0-10573 GCA_034700265.1 Polyzonium germanicum
GGGGGACGAACCCACGAGACTTCCTTAAGCCCCACCAACTTTAATAGATGGCCGGCAAGGGGTTCGATCCTGAAAACTTTGGTTTGGGTGAGACCGTGGGGGCGATGGCCGTAATTTTCAAATTGAAATAAACATTCCATTTTAGAATGAGCACGGCCGCACGTGTGATCTAAGACTCGCGTGTTGTCTATGGTGACCCCCATTAAGGGCCATAATTCCTGAACCTGAAGTCAGACCTCTGCACTCCCTTGGGTCGAGACCTTAAATTTGGTATATGGTACGTGGGAGTAGCGTGTAGGGTACGCCCGTAAAATTGATTACAAACAGACAGACACCGTGTTTATATACGGTATATAGATAAGATATGTCAATACGTCGAATGCACTCAAGACCAACAGTCCAACACTAACCTCTTCTTCTGTTTCGACCAACTCTCTGACGATGGTTCTAAATAAAAGGAAAAAAATTGAGGACAATTACAGAAATAGTAAGAATTAAAAGATCTAGGTTTGTTTATATATTATCTTTGGCTGTTGAAAGGCAATTAAAGAAAGCCAAAAATAAATTAAAACCCAAAAAAAAATGGGATCCACACACCTTCTCTTCTTCGCAGCTTCTTGTTCTTTCGAGTCCGACTTGAAGTCGGTTTCGTCCATGGCCGAGTACAAGGATCGCTCCTCGACCGTCTTCTTCTCCAAGTAGCATGTGGGAACCCATCCTTGCCGAGGTGACAAATACTTGGAAGCGCGCGTCCGGACTAACCACCTGAGGAAAAATAAAATAGAACTAACTATTAGCTACTCTCGCTCGAACATTATTAGCAAATTTCATGCCAATAGCCCAGTTAATTATTAACTAAGAACCTGGATCGCTTGCTCTGGTCGACAACTTCGACGACCTGACCCTCACGCAACGCAATTGATCCAACGTCCGTCTCGTCCGGTGAGTAGTCGGTGGTGACGACATAATGCTCGATAATCTAGAAATAAAACAAAATTTTTTAAAATAATATCATAAATATATACGTGTGTATATTATGCAAAATACTGCTTAATTTCAACAATACTTAAAGTAGGTCGTTCAGTTTTACGCGCGACATCACGTGACGATCGACTTTTACTGTTGCGGATTAGCCTAGCTTGCACATGGATGTATTCGGAAATAACTTTTTGTGCAAATTGTGAAAGTTGAAGCGGATTTTCTTTGCAACAACAGCCCAAATGGTCTTATTTTAAGCTCCACTTTCATGAGGTGAATGACTCAACATATATATATGGGACTAAAATAGTTCTTCGTGACCCCCGAGGCCGGAACCCGGCCGACTATACGCTAGCTGGGGACGTTCTCAACTTTTCACACTATTGATGCGCGTAGCATGATCTTCAAGATCGACGCGGGGTCATACAAACTCAAACTCAGTGAAGTCTGAAATTCAGACTTCACTGAGACTGAATCGCAAAAAACAAAAACGAAGGTCAACTCATCATAAGTATTCCAAATAGCGATGATAAATAATAATGAGAGGATTTCGGGGACAATGCAGGTCACATGGACCCAATTAGAGATCCTGATCCTAGGCTCTACCGAATCAAGGGACAACAGAAACACCGAAGGGATGCCCGAAGGAATCGAACCTCTAAACATCAGTGGTCAGGAGTACAGAGCCGGGGCGAATTCAGACTTTCTATAGGTTGGACTATGCAAAACAAGAAATTAAAATGTGAAAATGTATACATGATTTTTGGCAAAGCGAGTGAAGCGAGTGAGGCCTTTTTGCTATTCTAGTTACGGGTACATGTACAAGGTACATACAGTTTTTACAGTTTTTAAACCATATTGATGCTTTTTGACAAGGTTTTTCTTCCAATTTTCAAGTTAAACAGAATGGGGATGTCTGGGCACCAAGGGGGAAATTCCCAAGCGGTTAGCTGGACGTGATATCATATGTTACGTGCTACTCTAGCTCGGACACTATTAGTATTCGCTAAACAGCTAATCCTAGTTAATTAGTAAGCCTAGTTAAGTGACGCACATCAGCCCAGACTTGATTTAGTCAAGAAACCGAGTGCAGAAGATGAAAAATCTTACGTCTCTGGAACGAAGCCCTGGAGTGTATCCGGCCAGTTGGACGGCCACAACGAGGTGACCCAGAGAACTCGCGCGTTTCTCCGGCGACAGATCGGCGAGCATCCGACGACGTCGCGCCGATCGCTTCGACGTCGACCTCATGACGTGATCATCGGCGGCGCCATGACGACTAGCATCAAAGCCATTAATCATCAACGCTCTTTGATCGCCGTCGTCCACGTCCGACGTCGTCGTGAAGCGTCCGTACTTCTCTCTGAAGGTGCGCGCCAATTCCTTGGCATCCAGTCGGACTTTGGCGATGAAACTTTCGCCATCGTCTTCATCATCGTCGTTGTTCGTGACGTCATCGTCGTCGTCCTTCGTTCGTGATCGGCCCTTAATCTTGACGATGTCCGCCACGTCGTCGTCTTCGTAGACCGACGAAGACTTAAACATTTTTAACGGAATGTTTTCTCTCGGCAGAATCTTGCGCGAATTATCGACGAAATTATTCGCATCCGCCGCCGTCGTTGTGATTATCTTCGGGTCGAAATTCGCGTGGAATTCTTGCTTCTTGCTTCGACTCACGCTGGAAATAGACTTGGATGCGGAGGAGCTGCTGCAGTTCGACGTCGTCGTCATATTTTGGCACTTCAATGACCCTTTTTTGGAGTCTACGTTCTCGTTTTGCTTCTTTTTCGCACTGATTGTTGCACCACTCGACGTTAGCGAGCTTAATCTTGCTGGTGTTAGGCCTAATCTTCTGGAAGATTCTTCATCTTCGCCGTCTTCATCTGTAGATAATGACGAACCTGGTCTAGGCATAATGACGTCATCAATTGCGAAATCTGATTCAGAATTTGAGCCAATCTGACTAGATAACGAGTCTACGATGGCATCTGTCAGACTAGTATCCATCTCTCTGTTAGCAGACACCAAGTCCTTGGAATTCGACGTCTGACTTTTAGTAGAAAAATCCTTTGCATCGATCGGCATCTGACTATTGACGGACAAGTCATTAAGGTTAATCGTCTGACTATTACCTGCAGACGAGTCTTTAGCATTCGACGTCTGACTCTTACTAAACTTCTTGCCAATCGGCGTCTGACTATCATATAATAAGTCCTTGGAATCAGTCTGACTATTAGATAACAAATGCATGGAACTCGTCTGACTTTTGCACATGATCGTCATCATCAAAGAATCCTCGTCGACGAGTGTTGACATCTGACTTTTGGTAGCTGGCAACAAGTCTTTGAAATTCGGGCCATTTTCTTCAACGACTTGCTGCAGTCCAATGAGTCCAATGGAATTTCCACTTTGATGGACTCCGATCAGTCCGTTCGGTCCTTTGACCAGCAAGCATCGCTTGTGGAGCGACAGATAGTCGGAATTGTCATCCGGATTCGTGTGGCCCGTCAGATTGACGATGCTGGCCACCATCATCGTGACGTCCCCATCCGGTCTCAATTCTCGTTCCAGCGACGTCCTGGAACTGCTGGCGCCGGACGTGGTCGACGTGGTCGTCGTCAGACTATCGCTCGAATAGCTCAAAGATGGTGGTCCATTGTTGTTCTTGTTGTTGCCATTGAGGCAAACAACTCGATTAGGCCTATCGGAGCTTTTTGACAACTCCGCCTGAAGCACTCTGTCGAAAGCCTTCTGCGCATTCTTTTCTTTGCTGCTGCGTCGATTCTTCTTCTTGTTTTTGGAATCAAGTCCATCGGTGCAGACGTCATCATTGAAAGCGTGCATTTCCATCAGTTTGACCACGTGCTGTCCGCCGGCCTGTCCGGGCATGAGCGACTTGTCGTGCAGCGCTTCGTGCAGCTCCTCAGACGCAACGATGGACGTGGCCAACGTGACGACGGCGCGGCCGCCGTCCGCTTCGATCACCACCGCTTTGCGATCGGTCGTCAGCCACATGTTGTCCACTTTGGCCAGTCTGAGCAACGTCTCCAATTGTTCGGGCACTACCAGACTGCACAGTTCGTCGCACACCGAATACACGTACTTGTTCTTGCCATTGCCATGGCCATTGGACGCCATCATGGAAAAGTCGTTTTCGTCGTCGACGACGACCTGCAACTTGGCCTTCAAATCGTCGAAGTCGATGGACGTGGGCGTCACGTACTCGTAGTCCTCGGTCAGGTGGTGCAGATAAGACAGCGAGAACTGCAGTTCGCGCAATTCCACGTCGTCAACCTTGACAAGGTCGTTGTCAAGGTATGCCTGATCCATGTGACGTGTCTTGTTGGCCATCACGAGCACCGGATAGACGTAGCGATAGTCGCGCATCGAGCGATTCTTCTGCGTTACTTTACAACCTTCAACGTGACTGATGAGACTGGTCGGATTGTCCAAACTGTTGTTGCTGATGCATGGAATGTAATGGTGGACGTCCATTGAGTGGCTCTTGGACATGACGCGACAGGGAGCGCTGCCGCGTCGCGCCCACACTTCGTTGTCGTCGGGCGACGTTCGAGGCACGTAATGGTGCTCGTCCATGCTGTGCGACGTGATTCGACAGGCGCTGAAACCGTTGCGACGATGATCGACGTAACTGGACGCCGTGATTGCTAGGCCGTTCTTCATAATCAGCATCTGCAATGGCGGGTAGTTGATCGGTTTGGGCAGATTGCGACTCAAGCCGGTTATCCTGCAGTGAATGCAATGCATTTTTATTGCTTATCCTTTTTTTGTTGGCTGTAAAATTTAAAAAAAATGATCCCGTGGTTAGGCCCGTAGTCCTATTTTCATAAGAATAGTCCTATTTTTCTATATATACCGTATATACAATTGTATATACATGTATACGGTAGGCCTAAAAATCGCCAATAAAAATGTCTTCCAAAATAGAATTTTAAAATATTTATTTCTTCATGTCTAATGAAATGCGTGTTCAACAAGAAGCCGTAAAAGGAAGAAATAAAAAATAAAAAATACAATCAAAATAGGCCTAATGGAAAAACAATTAAAAATATATATTTAGGCCTATAAAAAAAATAAATAGGCAAAAAGTAATAATGTGGAATAAGAGCTATTGAGGAAAATGAATAAAATAAAGAAAATAATTTAAAAAAAGAAAATATTTAAATAAAAAGAAGAAAATATTTAAGTAAAAAGAAGAAAATATTTAAATATAAATAAAATATTTAAATAAAAAGAAATATTTAAAGAAAAAGAAAATATTTAAATAAAAAGAAGAATTTACAAAAAGTGGCTTAATGGCGATGAAATTGAGGAAACACACGTGTCTACGAGGTCGTCATTTATACGAACCGGCTTTGTGGACTTATATATGAGTGTGTTGGCGCCGCGACCATCCACAAGATGTCAAAAAGTTGAAAATTTCTTCAAAATGACAGTCTTGAATGTTCTTCTTGAAGTACTTGGTCGTAATTTAGTTGGCTTTTTTTTTGGGAATTTTTCAATTCAGAATTTTTCTTTTCTGTCCATATTTTGGTCGTCGCTGCTCCTGCTCTTCTGATCTTCTCTCCAAACGTGCAGCCGCGCGGCTCTTGAAGTCGATGTCGACTCGAAGATCTTCTTGTCTGCTGCTGCACCAGAAATCCACAAACAAACAAACAAACAAACAAACAGACAAGAGTCCTTGTTGGTACGTTGCTTCGCTTCTTTATTAGCGATTAACTCCACCTTCCAAGCAATTTAGACGCACGTCTCAAGAAGAAGTCTTTTTTCTTCCCAATGAAGTCAGGCTAGCTGTTTGCCTGTTGGCAACACCCACTGAATTCTCCTTTACGATTTTTTTCTTTTGCATCAAACTCATCTCCGAAGAAGAAGTTTGTCTGCAGGAGAAAAAATCCACTCCTCTTCTGTCCAATCAGAAATCTTCCAATGACTAATTACGACATGTAGGAACGCAAGGCAAGCATAACAAAACAGCGGACAGACTGACTGACTTCAGACCAAACAGCTGTTTTCAGGATCCAGGATTTAACCTTCGATGGTTCGAAAACTTGTAAATGTTCTTCGTTTTTCTTCTTCTAAATTTATTCTATACCAGATGGTATATTTTCGTTGTACATTCTACATGTATACTTGTTATTTCACTTCAGGTATGTTGACAAGAGGACGCGATGTCACCATGTCTTTGACGGTCTTTGATGTTCCTCCTCCTCCTCCTTCTCGTTACGCTTGTCAATCACCAGTGTTCCAAACACAATGACTCAATTGCACACCACTATGTTCCAAAAATACATGTTGTACAATTGGCTCAGATGACGTCATTGGCGATGGTTGTTGTTTAGCAATGCACTCATTGTTGTCTGGAGACAAACAAGTGTCCATCAATCCAAATGCGCAGTTTTTTTCTATCTTGATTGTAATTGAACAGAAATAAAATGTCATTTCGTCAAATTACTTGCAAATTTGCATTTAATATTTCATGCATTCAATGCATTCAATATTTGCACTTCTGCAGGAAGGACGCCCTTGAAGTCAAATGTAAACCTGGTTCCCGTTCCCGACCAGTTTATATTGTCTTAGACAGATGTTTTCTCACAAAGAAGGTTGTCCTTTCGTCAATGATTGCAAAACCTTCTAGAGAAACCGCACACAAACAAAAAGTGGAAAAAAAAATCCTTTTACTTATTATTATTGCACTAGATGTGTTCAGACGTCGTCATCTGGATCGTTGACAACAACCTTTGAGAAGGCATTGCAAGATTTGGTTCTTCACCTTCAAAAGCAAGCTCACACAGAAAATACGTACGCCCACTTCTAATTGGAGGATGTTGAAATTGTTTCTTCTATAAAAATCACATGTGTCTCATTGGTTAATTCTAATTACTAGTTGAACTACGGCAGTTTTTTTTTTCTCCAATGATTTTTTGGTTTGCAACAGAAATATTAATTGCTGAAAAATTTCACTCTAAAGTGGATGAGAAATTCCAATGAAAGTTTTGATGACTTCAATCAAAAGTAATTGAATTAATTGTTTTTAAAATTCAATGCACCATTTAAATTTTCTAAATTTGAAAATTTAAACAATTGACAAATTTAATTCGAAAGTTATTCCTGTCCTTCAGAAATGGTTCCTGCACACACACACACACAAAAGAAGTTTCCAGAGGCACAAAATATGAACAATAAATTCTGGCACAAAAAATAAATCCTGGCAGAAAAAAGCACTTTTTGCTGTTGCTGAACAAGAAATGTTTGCGATGGTTACCGTTTGGATGATGTTGGCGACGGTTGCTTGTCAGGATCCATGCAGGAATCACTTGAACATCCAAAAATAAAGAGAAGTGGGTTCAGAAAGGACGGAAAACCTTTTTTCCTCTTTTCTTCTAGGAATCTTTGAGGAATAGGCGCGGATGCCGAAGAAGAGATATGTTCGTCGGAGTTGTCATGAAGACGTGACAAGACGGCAACAAATCATACGCATACCTATGTTCTTGCAAATAGTCAGAGATGCGTATCGAGATCATCAGGAACCAGATAAGTGCAGTACAAATACATCATTTGATGAGCCTGGAGGAATCCTGCGATGAGGAAGAAAAAAAGTTCGACTCCACAAGATCCCTAGCAAATATATTCAAACCCCTCGCAGGCCTATACAAAACGTAAACCAAAAATAACTTTGCTGCTGCACTTTTGCAGGCCTCCAATGTTGTTTAAACATCCTCTGTCAAAATATGAAAGATGGCCCAGGCCTGCCTGCCTTGCAAAAAACCCCGGCCATTATTGCGGAAGTTGAGTTTCATTTTTACAGGGACGGGGCGGAGCAATTGTCCAGGTGCTGCATATGCTATGGTGGGCTTTGAAGCTCCAAATATCATCTGCATCGGTTAGGTCGAAAGTGATTTTAAACTTCTCGTTTGACTAGGCTATTGGTTTAACGTAATACTATTAACGTCCGAGCGAAAACGCAGCACGCAACATATAAAAGTTATATAAAAGTTTATTTAAAAAAAATATCATATGGGACGCTATGGATCAGGTGAAGGCGGGTTGAGAAGCGAGCTAGAAAATTGGAAAACTGAAACCGAGACCGGAACCGAATTCGGCTTTACTTTCAGCTTGCCTGTGAATTCGGTGGAAACCGAAGTTTCCAAAACTGAAACTGGAATTTCTTTTTTCCGGTTCACTTTTCGGATCGACTCAGATCAGTGAAATGCATGTGGTTTTCATTAGGAAAAAGCTGACCCTTTGAGAGATGAGCTCAGACAACCGCACACTGCAACGACAACGGTAGTCGCAAAGAAAAGTTTACACAAAAGGGTTTAGCGAACCCGGTAATATTTAGCATTGATGAAAATATAACCGAAACGCGGTTTCTATTTCACTTCCTATTTTGACTGTCACGGCTCTTCGAAAAGTGATGCGCACACAAATCACCGCTGGCTGGGCTGAGTGCTGATTTAGGGACGGCTTCTGAGAACAACTTCATTACATCTATAGGCTATTAGTAGCCTGTATGCCCTACAGCACTAATAATGTTCTTGAGCGCTAACTAACCATATTAATTCCTCTGACAATTGCAGTCAAAGCTAAAACTAGAAAGGGACATGAAGCGACATGAAGTTTGACTTTTTTAGTTTTGGCTTTTTAAAATCACTCAATTTTTAAAATAATATTTTTTGAAATTTTAGATTTTTTTGTTTGCAATAAAAATGCCTGTTTTTAGCATTTATTTGGCATAATCATATGGTAGACTTCACTTCCGGTAAACGATATGTGCTTAATTCAGATACGCCTCACGTGACACTCTCTGGCGTCCTCTCACGTGACTGTATTGCATACAAATAGCTCACCCTGTAATTAAAATTATGCTCAGTTTTTCCAACTTTTTGGGGTCTGATGAGCAAAAGTAATTTTGGCCACATTTGCTCGCGGAACTTTGCCGCCTGAAATGTCGCTTAATTTGTCGTCGCGTGGAGACGTGACACGACGTCCTCGGGGACGTCGCTCCGTAAAAAGGGCGATGATCTCTCGTAAACTGTTTTACCGGTCCTTTAAAACACTTTAGGAAATTTAAGTGGTGTCTGTGGCTTTCAAAAGTTGATCATGCTCCATCTATTTTTTTGTTTTTTTAAAAGAAATTGCGTAAGATCGTAGGGCAAGATGTGATGTCACAGGCTCTCGGTCAAAATCGTCAAACTCGGGCCAGTTGAATGAGCGGCATTGCTGATTACATTCAGTTTTTCAAAAATGAAAAGTTGGATGCAACTAAGTTGAATGCGATTAGTTTCGGGCAGAGATGAGAACCTAACTTAATTCAAATAGCGTATCTATTCTAGCTGCCATGACGAAAAACAATTTCAAGCTGCACGAAGACGTCAAATATCATAAGACTTCGCCGTGAACGCGTAAGTTTGTTTATGGGATCAGCGTGAACAAACGTTGGGAGAGTGCTGGGTGGGGCAAACATTCGCAGCAAATGTTTTAGGAATGTTCAAGGCTCACAAATTAAAGCCATTTTTTTCTTAAATAAATATTTTAACGGTAGGGTTCGTGAGGAATTCTCTTGTTGACGGCTGTTTTAAGTTTTTAAGCAACCCGAGCGCATAAAATCAACAGGACCTGACGTCACAAACTGCACGGTACTTCGTAAGGACCCGATGTTTATATACTACCCTATGTTGAACTTTTTTTAATTGCAGGTGACACTAGCCGCAGTTAGCGCAGGAATGCAGGATGGCGGAGAAGCGACAAGAAGTTTGACTTTTTTAGTTTTAGCTTTTTCAAATCACTTGATTTTTAAGGATAATATTTTCTGTGATTTTTCTGTTTTTGTTTTCCAGCAATAAAAATGCCTTCAAAGTAGGCAATCACTCAAAGCACGTAACCTACAACAGTTAAGGCGGGTTCAGATGCGAGCTGAAAATGGAAAAAACTGAAACTGAAAGACCGAAACCAAATTCGGCTTCGCGAAAATTCAGTTTCAGTTTATAGTTTTCATCTTCAGATCACGCCACCGTTAAGCGGATTTGCGGACGATAAATAAATTCGGTTCAACACAGGATGAAATTCTGAACATCGGTTCGCAGCATCGGTATTTGCCGCTAAAATATATAGATGAAAGAATAACAAAGTAGGACTCACCGGTGGTGGCGCTTGCAAACGCGGCCGTGATTCGACAGCGTCATAGCTGGAGTCATCGTACGATGTTATACCGGACCGGCTGACAAGAGACCGCTCTCTTGAATCGTGGCCGATGGCAGTCGATGAAGAGATTCGGCTGTACGACGCCGACACGGACTCTGCAGCAAAAGCTTTATTTGTTTTTTTGAGGAAACAAATAGAAAAACTTGGTTACAAATATTCAATAAAATTAAATTCTAAATCAATAAAATTAAATTCTAAATCAATAAAACAAAATTTTAAATCAATAAAATAAAATTCTAAATCAATAAAATAAAATAATAAATCAATAAAATAAAAATAAAAATAAATAAATATAAATAAGGTACATAATTTAAATGTACGGTAACGATTTTATAATATCACTTAAATTTAATTAAAGGGGAAATCTTGAATT
>JAQIYI010001908.1:0-10571 GCA_034700265.1 Polyzonium germanicum
CCCGGCTAGATCGCAGCGACCCGAGCGGCCGCAAGGGGAGTATGAAACCGGTCTTAGCTAAGAGCTGCTCCCCCCTCCCTACTGAAACCGGTTTGAGTTTCCAGACCTGTATGTAAGACCGTGGTCTCACGTGACAAACGTCATGTGCCTTCTATCGTAGAAGATAGAGCACTGTATAGGGACTACAGTACTATACAGTATACAGTGCTCTAGTAGAAGGCCTACGAATGGAATAAAACCGGACGCTTTGAGCGACGTTTCATTCAAAATGACGCGTTTGCGCCATAAAATAAAAATATTATCCTGGAATGTCTGCGAATAAGGCGTTTCATCGGACGAACGGGGAATTGTTGCTCTGAAAATTGGTGTCGCTTTCCCTTTAAGAAAAAACAAAACTAAAGAGCAGTCCTGAACTCTCACCTTGACGAATACCGGCGCTGAAAGGGACGGAGAAGACTTCCAAACTCCGGAAACGAGTTTCGCGGGCGGACTTTTGGCTGTGGTTGGCGGTGGCGAGGCCGGCGACGCAGCGTACGAGTAGACTTCTGAATTCGATGGACTTGCTGTTTTGAAACTAGGTCCAGCAGCAGGCATGTATCCGATTTCCGGCGGAGTTCCAGGTTTTAGGCTGTCGATCTGATTGACGATCGTGGTGGGAAACTCCGAGGCGTAGATCGGTTTCACTAGAGGCGGCGGCGGCGGCGGCCGTGCTGCTTGAACTCCGGGTTCTGGATGTTGTCGAACGAAAGTGTTGACGACCGGACGACGATGGACCGTTTTCGGATCGATGTAGCCGAACTCTGGCGGAGGTCCAGGTTCCAAGAGTGCTTCGTGCGGTGACCGTGGCTGTTGCTGAGCGTTGTAATCGTCGATGTGGAGCAGAGCAGGATGAGCAGCAGCAGACTGAGGTACTGGCCCAGTTGAAACGGTTCTCGTCGTCTTCGTTATCTGAACTTCCTCGTACGCCATCGACTTCTTGTACGTCATCGTCTGCGAGCGTCCGTCAGAATTCGTTGCCACAGTCGATGGCGGACAATTAGGCTGGAAACCTAAATTACCGTTACGTATAAAATGTCATTTTTATGGCAATTTTTGGCGATGTATTTTACAGAATTTTTAAAATAACGTACCGTAATAATATACAATATACATGTAACTTCTACATGTATTATAATTATATTGGTTCACCTTGTAGCGATTGTACTTTTCATAATCCAACAATTAAAGGTGAAGCGACACTAAGTTCGCCATTTTGTTCAACTATAGGTTTCCCCCATCAATTCGTTAGTAAAGAAAATATTTGCGATTTATTTCCCGAATCTAAATGTACAATTGTACAATTTTTGCCAATTATTTGGAATAAAATAGCAGACCATCACTTCCGGTGTTCTTCATCTAGATGCGCCACCTGGCACTCTGCATGGCGTCTGACGTGACACCGGGCCTCCTGGTCTGTTACAATTCAAAATGGCGCCTCTTATGCGAGAAGTTGATAACTCGTTTGAGTCAGCGTGGATAATTATAATTAAAAGAATGAGATAAAATAAATATATTATCGTGGAATAATGTCGAAAAAGGATGCATCATCGTGAGTTTTTTGTTTTGAAAATCGGTGTCGCTTTCCCTTTAAAAACAAAGACGCTATGTAATCTTAGTTACATCAGGGTCGACTTTTTCGACATGTCTTTTTCATAGCAACAATGTGACGTCACATCGCACTATGCGGCGTAGGGTTTTGTAGGGCTTAATACGTCATATTAAGGCCTGCATTGCTAGATAACCAGTTTAATTCGTCTGAAGGTCGTTGTTAGTAGTACACGGTTAATTAGCAATGCAGGCCTTTATATGACGTCATATGGGTCTATAATTGGGGCACTTGCCCTGTCGACCCCGGAAATTCTAAAATAAAATAAGTCCTTCATATCTCCTCCGCCACATAGTGCGATGTGACGTCACATCGTTGCTCCTCCAGAGAGATGTCGAAAAAGTCGACCCTGCTTCCAATGGATGAACGCCGGAAACACCTCGAAGAGATACAACGCAAAGATAAACCTAGGACCCAAGACTAAGAAGTCTTTGCTAGGACTTTAGCCTATGGAAAAAATTCCAAAAACTATCAATGTTCATTTGATCAAAACCAGAAATTTGTTGCACAGTGTTACACAGTGTTGTTGTTGTTGGAATTTACCCATTCCTGATGGCGGACAAACGGGCTTCCAAGTTGTCATGGGGCGACCAGGATGTTGCCAGATGGGCGAATGACTCGAATGATGGTCATCTTCGCTGGCGATCGACGGCAAAGGCGATTGTGACACTGGTCTAAAATGGGACTGAATTGGGATTTTGGATGGCGGTGGTGTTGACGACGGCGGTGGCGATGGCCTGGATTTGAAGCTCGACGCTGGCGCTCGCCATTCGTCTTCGGATTCGCTTAGACCGGACTTGGGCGAGAGCGTGATCGATTTCGGTTTCGGTGGGGGAGCTGGTGCGACCTTGGAAGACGATTTTAACGGTTCCTGCTCTCCTCTCGAATCCTCCGAATCGATGTACAATGGTGGACATGAACGGTCTTCCTCTTGCAGCGACTGTGGCGGCCATTTTATCGAAGATGTTTGCGGCGGTGGCGGCTGTTGAGTTTTACTTTCCGTCCGCAAATTGGAGTTGTTTGAAAATATAGGCAAATCTGGCTCCCTTGCGTTTATTAGCTGTTGATATATCAGATTAAAAAGAAAAATATTGATTATTATTTGCTAGATTCTATCAGTTTTGTGATAAATAGCGAAAAGTCATTTTTAAAAATGTCCTTGAAAAAAATAAATCGCACGGTGTGCAAAAATGGCGGCTAAACTGTCATGTTCAATATAAATGCAATAAATTGCAACTTTTGATTTTAAAACTTTGAAGTTTCATTTTGAAAAGTTGGAACTGTTGATACCTAATCGAGGACGTCACTATTTTAAGTTGGTTCACTATTTACTTTTAGAGCTGTCTCGACTTTCAAAAATCCCCAAGACAGGCTCTGATGACGTCATTTCTCCATTCTCTCTAAATGGAAAAAATGACGTCATTAGAGCCTGTCGTGGGATTTTTTCAAGTCGAGACAGCTCTAAAAGTCGTCAGTGATTCCAGCTTTAGTAACTTAGCATGGAATGACTGCATGCGGCTCTTGGCCTCACCTCATGATTAGGTTTTGACGGTTCAATGGCTGCGACTTGCGGAGCTGAAGAGACGACGCTACATCTAGTCTGTTGAACGATAGATGGACACAATTTTTCAATGTTAGTTGAGAACGCATGAGGCATTAGTTCAATTATCCACTCAATCAGTCATGCAGCTTGCCTGTTGTTTCTCTTCGTAGAAGGTGGTGATGTGTTTACTCGTGACTGTTTTACTCGGCGCGAGAATATCGTCCTGTTCGACAACGAAGTCGGACGCCGAGTTGGCTTCTCCAGCAGAATTGACCGCTTTCACCATGTATTTGCCAGAATCCTCAGAGGTTGCTATGAAAATTCATATAGCAGTTTATTCATATTGCTCAATTGCAGATCGATTAGTTGCGTAATGCGTATGAACGCATCGGCAGTTTTAATTGTCCGTGTGATGGTAGTCGGCAGGCCTAATGGCGCATATCGCTAAGTACAGCAAATCGCGCGTGATGTCGTTGCTTTACTGATCGCCATAATACTGCACTTGCTAGGTAGAATGTTAGTGTTGCCATATACAATCTATTGTATATGGTCTTAAGGAACGAATAGCCAGACTATAGCAGCGCGCGTGCGATTCAAGTCTGCTATTAGTCCTTGGCTCGCTCGGACAATTAGTCACCGTATCGTGATTTAGCTCTTTGTCCAATGACCTTCTGGAATGACGAGCGTTGTTTTATTGCCATTGGTCTTCAGACGACATCGACCAGTTCTGCCGATCGGGTGACCGTTCTTGTAAAACGTCACTTCCGGTTCTGGTATGCCCGATACTTCAACTTCCATTTCAACGCGCTGACCTTTTGGCACCACTTGCGCTTGTAGGCTTTTGATGAACTGCGGAGCCGCTTTAACGGCTGTATGGGAAGGAAAAAACAGAAAAAAAAACTACTTGTACTATACAATTTATACATCTACATAAAGATTATGAAGGTCCTGGAGACATGAAGGTCCGAGTAGTAATCACAGTAGTACGCTTAATTAAAACTAGTTTAATGTTAAACTCAACAGACTACTTTTGGAAGATTAACTAAAGCCCGCCATGTACTTCTTGTGCAAATACATTATACTCGTACATGTAGAATGTTGTACAGGTTGGCACATCTTTAATAATACTGGTAGGCCTATTCGGGCTTCCTGTGGTCATCATGGTTACGGCGAGTACAACAAATGCATTTTCGCGTTACGTTTCGCTTTCAGTTCGAGGTATTTTGAAAATGTCGTTACGGTTTTTTTTTGGGCTTTTACGCCGCATATGAGTCGCTCTAAGCTTACATTTGACAATGAGATCGGCCGAACTGGACGCCGTTCCAGCGACGTTTCTGGCTGTGCACGTGTAATGTCCACCGTCTCTCGCGATGGCTTTCGGTATCTTGAACGTGGCCGTTCCATTCGTGAACGTCGTTTGGAAATCCGATCGAAATATCTCGATGCTGTTTTTGTACCACTTTACACTCGGTTCTGGATAACCTAGAAATTCGGACAGAAATTCGGGGGTCAAATCACGGGACTTGATTCTTTACCGCCTTCTTGATGTTTGTGCAACTCAATAATCCGGATCTTGACAACAACTCAAGTTATTTAATCAATTTCAACCTATGCAACTTGTGACGCACACCCACGCACACCCAACCCCAAATCAATGTTACATGTAAGTAAGGTAAGGAGTAGGCCTACAATACCTGCACTTTTTAGTAGACCCAAAGTTCGTTATTGGAATTTCTTATCTTCTCGCACAAATCTTAGCACTTTTAAACAACTTACCTTCAACTTGTCCTTGGAATGTGACCGGTTCTCCTTCGTTCACGGAAACGCTTGTCACAGGTTGAAGAAATTTTGGTGCTTCTGGTTTCTTGAAGGTTGGTTGGATCGCATTGGGAAACTGCGGTGCGGTGTTCTCGATGCTCAGCGTCTGAGTTTCCTCCAAGGCTTTGGTGGACTGACTGATGACGAGCGGAGCCAGAGAAGGATCAGTCTATTGATAAATTTTAAAAGAAAACATTAATCAAGGAATACTAGGCGTGCATACCAGCAACAAGTTAGGTTTTTAGATTCTAGATTTTGTTAATTTATATTTGGAAAAAGCCCGAAAAAAATCTTCACAAAATGTTTCTTCTCTTCCACATAAACATTGAAAAAAAAAACCATTCATAGGTTTTGGGTTTTAAAAATATTTGTTTTTCTAGCCCTGCTTGTGTGGTGTTGCAAACTTGTTGACATTAAGAAATTCATGTCCAACATGCATCATCCATTCAATTAGATTCTAGGCCTTTCTAGTTGAATGTTGATTTAGTTTGTGTTTTATTTTTGCCATTTTATTTTTTGTTGGAGGAGGAAAGATTTATTGGAATTCAGTTGACTCGAGAATCCTTATTTTCAGTCGAGCTTCGAAGCTATATGGGTAGCCTAAGTTGTTTGAAATCATGCCATGCCCGCATATACATTATACAACGTAATGCATTGTATAACTAGTGAGTAGTGAAAGCAAGGTTACGCCCTCAATGGCGAATGCCAAACTCTAGACACAATTAAACGAAAGTTTTCTAAATCGTGTATTTGGCCATCGACCAAATATGTGTACGGACTATTTTGTCCATTGAGTGTCAATCAACGAGCATGATGATTTCTGATGCAGAACACCTGTTTGGCTAGTTCGAGCGTAGGTTTTTTTTTTAAACTAGGCCTGCCTAGACTTACACGTGTAGGCCGTGCGCAAATTGGAGCAACATACGCGCAACATGCAACGAATTTATCACGCAACGTCATGATCGCACCATAGCTCTCATGTTAAAAGTGTAACGTTGCGTGATAAATTTGTTGCATATTGCGTGTATGTGTTACGTATGTTGCACTACTTTGCGCACGGCCTTAGCGTGCACTCACATTGAGCGACAGAATTCGTTCTAATGTAATACAAAGAAAGTCTTTCGACTTGGCTCAAACCAAGTCAGCTTGAATCATTATAATTCTCATTGCGCAAAAGCTAAAACATAAATTTGCTGAGCAAAGGTTCGTGAAAGCGTATCTTAGCCTGGCTGGATTAGATTCGTAAAAGCTAAGATATAAATACGGAAGAATTTTCAGAGCAATTTATTAATCATGTATAAATTTGGTTATTCGGCGCCACATGCTTATGTATTTTGCGCCTTATGTTTTTATGCTTTACGCCAATGCTTTGGTCCCAGGCACTAGTTTTAGCTTCTATGACCCTGTAAGATACAGGCATAAAAATTTCTTTTGACTGTTAGGCTTATGCGACGCTTCCAGTAGGAAAACTAACTGCAGTTAATTGACTACTTTATATATTGGCCCATTAGATTTTGAGCATTTTTTTTACCAAGTCAAAATTATTTAGTGAAATTTAAAATAATTTCTTTGAAGTTGAGAAATATGCTTACAGGTTAGATTAGTTAGAAAATGTTTTCTACCACATTGCAAAATATTTTCTGACTAGAAAAAATATTTCTAATTAGGCCTACCCTGCTCAGTCAGTGATTTGTTTCGAGCTGCCCAGTTGACTGTTCAACATATTCAAGAAGGCTGCAGCGCTATCACGTCGCTGACTAGAAGTTGCTCTGACGTTTACGTTAGATGCCGTTACCCGGCGACGAAAAAAACGGTTGGTAGGCTTACTTAGTTTCTGGATGGGTGATAATTAACATGCAGTTGTTAGCCTGATTCAAATTACAACTCATTCTATAAACAATGAAACAGCATGTTCGGTCTAATTAATCTCGAATCGTTCCATTCACAAAAAATCTGTTAACAGACACTGATTATATATTGATTTCTTAGTTGGCCAAGTCCGTCCTGGAGGAAATTCTGAGTTCAGTGAACTTCAACGATAAATCCACCGCGATGGTTTCCTGTTATAATCATTTAGCAGTGTCTAAGTGCAGAATATTTCCTGAGTTGGCTACCGTCCAGCAAGAAATGGCTGTACTGAACGGTCTTCTTTATCTGGTCATGAATTTTGACGACCAATCTACGACGTGGGTCACACTGTCTTAACCCTCCTCACCACTTGGACGATTAAATCATTTACATTTAATATTTTCGTTTTTTTTCTATTCTACCTTCGAAGGCCTGCTGAAAAAGTCTGGTATTTTGAAAAGTTCAACAAGGACTTCAACGGAACAGATGAAGTCCGTTTATGCAGCGTGTTTGACACTGCTCTTGCCATTTATCTGCTAAGAGCCAGCACATCTGATTGCACGTTAAGGCTCACTCGCCTGCAGGACATTCTAAGATATTTGTCCAACGACTCAACAGCCAAGGAAAATTCTAAAGATTTACTGAAAGCATTCACGCTCTTAACGGCTAACGTCAACAAGGAAGTGGCTTCCGTATTTGAGGATTTCGCCAAGAATCAAGCAACCGCAAAGCAAACAAATTTTTCAGGAACTGAAGGTTTCTATCTTTGAATATTATCTTTTTAATGTATCAATACTCAATGGTTCTAATATACTATTGCATTCATTGTTTCTGTATTCCCCAGAAATCAGGCCTGATCCGCGTTGGAATCCTGATCTAGCCAGAATAGTTTTTGGATGCAGTCCGGCGGTGGCATCATATTCTCCTTCAGCAAATAGGTATATATTGACGTTTGTTTAAAACTATGAATACAATCTGTCTTGAATTTTTTAAAATTATTATTAAAATTCTAATTTGACTTTTCTTGTAGATTCACTCTGTTGCTGAAGGAAACAATCTTAAAAGTCAAGTGTGGCAATCTGAGTTCTATCACCACCAAGTTTGACGAATTTACAACTTTTCCAAGAGCCGATCTGGTTAAACTTTTCGACTTTCTTTTCTTGGCTATTCGTGAGCGCCTAAACGATTCTAACTGGCTTATCAATGATGAAATGGTTGCAGAGGTGAATTTGAAGTATATGGACTATAAATTGAACATTTGCAACTTCCGTTATATGCATTTATTATATTATTTTAATTTTCTTTTCTCCTTGTAGTGTGAAAGTGCCATTTATTTGTTGCATCGCGCCCGCTTGTACTGCATCTATCTGTTTCAAAAGAAACGATTAACGAAGGACGATCAGCTGCACTTGAGACTCCACTTGAAGGACCTTTTCAGCATTTTGTTTCCGGTGTTCTTTGGTGCCGACTGGGAGAGAGAAAAGCTCAGGTTCTTGCGATTTGCATAATATTTAAATTACTGGTATATTTAATCTTGTTAATTAATTATTATTTTTTAATTATCTCTGTTTTGTTATTTAGTATTTTCCCAGGATTGTTTGGGGTTTATCAAGAAATATCATCGTTTCTGAGAAAATTCTCTGTTCAAAACGTCAACCACCATGCGACGAAATTGTCACCTGTTTTGGGGTCAGCGAAACCGTTCAAGGGGGCCTTGGAAGCAAATATTCACTGTCGTGTTAGCAGGTAATATTTAAATATTAGTTGATGTTCAAATAATAAATTTTTTTTATAATTTGTTTCTTATATGTGTGTGTTATTTAACTAATTTTTCTGTTAGGCTTTGGAATCCGGACTTTCGGCAAACTTTGTTGGATCGAAGTTCATCCGTCGTCGTCGCCAATGAATGTCTGCTCAATTTCTACTTATCGGATCAGGGTTTTCTATTCCGGCAAAAAATCTGTAGACTTCTTCTAAAGGGATCTTGCGGCGAGGAAGGTAATACGTTGATAAATATATTAATATACGTGAAGATTATGTAATTTAATAAGTGAGTGATTACGTAAGTTGTCATTTTTTTTTCTAATTTAGATAAGGAAATTTTGGAATTTCTCGAAAGAGATTTCAAGTCCATGACGTCAGAATCGAACGTGGACAGTGACGGGGAGTTTTCGTCTGGAGAAATAGCTGCGCCGACTCCTCCTGTTAGCGTATATAGGGACGAGGTGTTGCCCGTCATTGAGCACTTGGCCATTCTTCAGGAACAGCATTCCCTCTCTCTAATTGCCAACAAATCAACAATCGACTGGGATCCTTCTGTTTCTATATCACTGAGCTGCACAGTTGATCTTCTCAGTATTTGCGTATCAGCAACACCTACGCATTTAGCCGATTTTGAGAACTTCTGCAGTCAATACAAGGTGCAATTTTCAATTTAAATAATTTAATTTAAGTTTTCTATTTAATATACATGTAATTCAATTTTCTATTTAATATACATGTAATTCAATTTTCTATTTAATCTAATTCTATTTTCTATTTAATTTAATTCACTTTTCAATTTAATCTAACATAGTTTTAAATCTAATTTAATTCAAATTTTAACAATTTAATTTTCAATTTAATGTATTTTGTTTATACTCCATTTATTTCGTTTATGTTAACTTGAATTTTTAAATTCAAGTAAATTATCAATTCACTTTTAGGATGGGTCAAGCGACTGGTTTTTAACGAAACTCCTCGACATCCAATGGCAGTTTTATGAATTCTGCAGTCAGAGTGCTCGTGTCGCAGCAGCAATCACTGGGACACATGACAGCACCTATAGCGACACGCATCAACAATCAAAGGTGATACATGTTAATTGTTAACTAGTTTATGCAGTTTAAAAAATACTATTGTAAATTTTATTCAAATTTCTTTTACTAACATATAATTTTTTTTTCATTTTCCAATTTTAGTCCGTTGATTATTTGTGCCGTCCACATCTCAGCATTTTAATTGCTAAAATCCTGTCCAGTCGTACCAAGGATAAACTGGACGTATTCGCGTCAAATTTGGAGTTGGGTTTTTGCGAAGAAAAATCCAATCAACTTCATCGTCTAAGCGACATCCTTTGGACAAATGCTGCAGCGATCGGATCGAGTCGTTACGACCCAAAGTGAGGATTAGGCACATATATCTATCTGCTGTTTATTGGTATAATAAATATATTGGCCTTAATTTTTATTTTTCGGTTTAATTTAAGCAAAAACGATGCCATGTTATTTTGGGGGAATCTCTGCGCACTCGCCAAAGCGATCTGCTCTACAAGTGGAGCGTTTGATCTGACAATTGAAATCGAGGATGCTCAACGATCGCAGGAATATGCCACTTTAGAGACGATCATGGACAGGATCCCTCAGCGCTGCTCTACTATCCTGTCTGAGATGTTGCGGGACGCTTGGCTGCACATCGATTTCAACCACGATGTTGGATCGTCCTGGCTGCATCTTGGATGGTTGCGAGTTGCGCTGTTGTCGCCCATCTTTGAATTTGATCCAGCTGAAGAGCAAAAATTCAGGCTTCGATTCTATCAGGAAGAGGTAATAACTGTATTTTAGAAATGTTATGTTACCTTTTCTACAAATTTAACGTTTAAAATATTAACTAGGCCTAATAAACTATTTTTGAAGAAAGGGGTCTATGTACACCTTTAAACTTCCAGTCTTATACTTT
>JAQIYI010001909.1:0-10567 GCA_034700265.1 Polyzonium germanicum
CATAGGTTAACACGAATGAGCAAGGCTCGAGTCACTCTGGAGAATCGCCTTATACCCGCTAGTGATACCAGCCTTAATCACACACACTGGATGGAATAAGATGACTTAATTGTTTTATTAATATCTAATTAAAAAATAGCCAAAAAATAACATTGAAAGATTCATCTAAGGTCAATGTACCTTTTGGAATCACCATAGGTCACTTACTACTTGACTATGAAATAACACATTCATCCGGACTTTACACGTGGATCATTGACTCATCAAAGAAGTGATGGCAGAAAGTGCGTTCACGGTAACGCCGAGGTGGCCAATCACAACTCGCGGGCTCTTCGCGTCCAAAACTGGAAGGACACAAACGAACTGCTTAGCCTTCATGTACTCTAAACTATAGTTGGAATTTGGAATAAGTCAATTAAATCTTCAGAAGTGACCATGGAAATTGCATCACCTGAACAAATTCTATAAAAAAATGTTTCGAATGTTTATATTAATTTTTTGGCGCGGCCATTTTTCCCCCAAAATCAGCAATTTTTTTTCAATAATCTCCAATTTCCATGGCCACTATTGATGTACTGTATGTGCCAATCGATATTCACTTTCAATATCCTCTTCGACTATGTCTTTCTTGTCGGCAGCGATCTAAATTATCATAGTGTCAGATGTTGAATCAGGTGTTGCAAAGTGATATTCAAAGAAATTCCTTGAAATTTTACCTTTCCAAGGTCGGCATGAGCGTAGCCAACGTCTTCACATTCGCCTTCGTCATCGTCATCGGGCGGTTCGCTGACCACAGTGAACGTGATCCTTAAAAAAATGCAACAATTTCTAAATTTGTCAAATGTAGATCAACTATTGCGAACCATGCGCACCATACTTGTTAAAGGTTACCTTTTAGGTTCTTTCGATGAGGTGCGAATCATGTCCGTGAATAACCGGCAAGCTTGCTTGTTCTCATTCAAATCCAAACGAAACGCTACAAACGACCAAACGTCAAATAAGTTGGTTTCCAATTCCTGATACATGCATGAACTTCTTTGAAGGCCAAAGTACCGGTACTTCGAACAAGTTCAAAACTTTTGAGGGATAAATTAAAATTAATAAGGAATGAAACATTTTCTGAAGTTGAAGACAATCCGTTGCTTGGCAGCTGTTGGCTTGGGAAGAGCGAATGGCGTCTCCAGTTCTTCCGCTGGAAAATTCAGGAAACGGTATTCGACGAACAGCTTTCGGATGCTGTCGTCGTTAAAAATGGCAGACGACGTGAAAGACAGATGTGATACCAATATGACGACGACATTGTTGCTTGTGGTCTTTTGGCCAAAAAGTAATTAAAAGATCAAAACTGGATCAATCATTATGAAACGCTCAATTGTTATATTCTCGTACAATCTAGATCTACGTCAGTCATGCATTGCACAGCTATTTGAATCTCCAAAAAAAGAGAATATTATGAATTATGAGCATCTTTGGGGAGCCAATTAACGCAGCTGAGTTGTTAAAGTATAGGTAAACATGATTAACACATGATCTCTGGTAATTGCTCTGGCACTGGTGCGAATTCCTACAGTGTCCGCTAGTAGTCCTTCAGTTGGTTGTCTCTTGGCTCAGTTATTACTTTAATTGGGTGTCTGTAATTGAATACATTTGAAGTGACCTGTTGACCCCAAAAAACTATTGTTATAATAATTAACAAGTACGGAGCGTATTCGTTTGTTTTCTAAACTACATCTGCATTCCGCGCCTTAAAATTGCCAAAGAATTAATGAATCATTCTTCTTAAATAAAACAACAAGGCGTGAGTGTGTGTGTGTGTGTCAGTGTGTTGGTTCAGGGCTGTCTATCCAATTTTGCGATGATGACATAATAAAAGTGAACGATACCTGATTAGATGGCACTCTTGATGTTTCCGGAGCAACCACTATGTCACTGTCGGTTTCATCATCCGTATCATCTTCAGAGTCAGAATCAAAATCTTCCCTTTTGGAAGGTGACGTCTTTGACGGCTTTATAGAAATATTAAATCAATGGTTATTATTGGTTTCCACTATGCGAGTACGCATTCAACTTGATTTAGGCTGGAGTTACTAATGATTTTTACAGCTGTCTCACTCGAAAAAAATCCAAAGTCAGGCTGAGAATACATTATTTTTTCATGACATCATCAGAGCCTGCAGGCTCTGATGATGTATTCTCAGCCTGTCTTGGGATTTTTTTCAAGTGGAGACAGCTCTAAAAGTCATTAGTGATTCCAGCCCTATTCGGTTATAAGTTTTTTGCAACTTAATCTATTCCAGTCCTGTCACAAATCTGTGGCAGAACTCAAAAATTTAACCAATAAAAACGTGACATCCACGCTATGCATCACATCATAACTACAATACATATAACTGATTGCGTTTAATTGTCGCACGAGTTGAATTAACTATGTTGAAAAGAAGCGTGGACTTAATTTGAATGACACTTTACCTTGCTCTTCACAACGACGATGTCATCTTCATCATCATCATCATCTTCAGAACTGGAATCTAAAAAAATGTCTCGATTGTTGACAATCATCATAGTTCGTGGACAATACGGCGGCTTCATAAAATATATGCGAACCTGAATAACTGGACACTTTTCTAATCGGAGACAACGGATGACACTCTATTGGAATATATGTTGTGGCCAGTTTACTCACGCCTAGCTTGTCCCCAGCCACAGTTCTCATCATATTCTCCTGCAAATATAAATCAAATTAAAACTTTGAAACTCTTAAATTGTCAACTACCGTATTTTAAATTTGTGATCTTATTGGGCCAGGATGAAGGATGAAGGATAGAATAATTAAAGGCTGTAATTTAGACCTGTAGCCTCGGAGCAATGGCTGGTGGCTTGGTTGGGCCGTCGACGCTTGCATCCAGCAACGACGTGATTCCCTTCAGAGTACTGCTGCTGCGCGGTTTCGGCGTCGGCTGAAGCTTATTTGGTTGTGACGAACCAGCGCCCTTTGCTTCATAGCGTGGACTTTCATTCGCAACAGTCTGATTTTTTGCAAGCTCTGATGGCATCGCTATTGGCGACGCAACTGCCCTGTTTGAAATTCGCCTTGACATTGCTATTGATGACTCATATTGGTTTGCAACAACTGTCACGTCCGAGATTTTCTTTGGCGTTGTTGACTGCTCGTTTCCGATTACGTCAAGATTCACGTCTTTGCTCGTGCCATTCAGTTTTGGAACATTCTCTGACTGCATAGAAAAGGAATCATTTCAGTTACTTGAATGTCACATGCAATGACCTTTGGGCTCAAGTCAAGCTTGAAGTCACTTTCAATAAATATCACTTACTTCCGGCAGTGAAGTCACCTTGATCGGTGGCGGTGGCGGTGGCTCACGAGCGGATATATCGTCCAATTGATGTTCAAGACGCTGGATTCTAACAGCTCGCAGCTCCAGCAGACGACTTTGCTCCGCCATTCGATCCTCGCAGTCCTGTTGGACTTTGAAGAGTCGCCGCGACAAGTTCTCAACTTCCTCTTGGTTGTCCTTGTTGATGCGATGCTGGACCACCAGCATGTTGCGTGTCTTCTCCAGTTCGCTTACGGTCTCAGCATGATCAGCTTGAACCTGCCGGACGCGTTAGGGTTGGCGATTGTTACAGACATCAAACAAACTGCAATCACTGTAAAATGCTAGTTTCAGTTTTGAATTTGACATTTGCAATTTATCAGAAGCAAAATACGCTCGTATATTGAATGGATGTAAGGAATGCAAAAACCACAATGGTTTTCACAGGAAAAACAAAATAACAATCCTTGTTTTTGGGTTTTTTTTCTGGTTTTTACCATCACTAAATGGATATTCGCTAAAACTAGTTGCAAATTTCCCGGGAAAATTGAAGTGAGGGAAAAAAACCGGGAAAATTGCGTCAAACTAAACTGGAGTGCCCCTTTAAGTTCCCGTTTCATTTTTGAGCGTTAATTTCTTTGACTAAACGCTCACATTTGTCGGAGGTTTCATATTAAACTTCTTAATCCATTTCAAAGTATGTCGATAAATTTTTGACCTACTTCAGTTAACATCTTCTTCAGCGAGTCTACCTTCTCGGGTTCACTGAATTGATGAAGCTGCAGTCGGTCCTCGAAGATGGACTGTTGACTCAACTGCTGAGTCAACCCTTCTTCAATCAAATTGTTGGCACCATCGTTCTTACAGTGCAAGAAAAATTAAGTCCTCGAGTAAGTAATTATCTCTTTTGGCCGCCAATTGGAAATATTACACATGTCAAATGTCCTCATGGATCGAGTCATATGGTTCACCTAACCTTGGTCATGAGCAGCAGCTGTTTTTTCAGTTCTTCGTGCTGCTCTTCAAGTTGTCGGTAAGACGCGCGTTGTTGTAGAAGCTCGTCGTTCAGCTTTTGACGAATTTCTGACCGGATTTTGAAATTTGTTGTTATGGTTTACAGAAATTTAATCAAGACAATTAATTAGAATTTTAATCTAAGACTTCACCGTGCTCTTTGATCAGCTCTTCTCGCGATGAGGACTCTTTGGAACTGGCTGGCCTGTCAAGCTCTCGCTGACGTGCCTCGACTTGGCGCCGAGCTGTTTCTGCGGCAAGTCTCTGATTGAAATTATCGTAGTCCAAAGCACTGGCAACAAGGAAGAAAACGAGAAACAATATTTTCAAATTAAGAAAATTCAGGGTACAATAAAAAAAACATAATTAAGTTAGGTTAGGTTTTATTCTTTTATTTAAGCAATACCAGTATATTGTATTGTTCACCTGTCTATGAGCTTTGCGTTTGAATCTCGGAGGATGGCGTTTTCCTTTTCGAGATCGGAAATCTTTTCCTTGCACTATTGCGGAAAATGAATGACCATATCAGATTGTGGATCATGTCCAATATTTGTTCATTAAGTTGAAAACCGAGAGGAAGACCCTGCAGAATTTTAATTAGTGGGACGTGACGTAGCAACGTGTGTAACTTACTTCTGCCACCATCATGTTGGACGTGGCCAATGCGACGACCTCGCTCTGCAGGAGGCCGTTCTTTTGTTGCTCCTCTTGAAGCTGATGGCTGAGCGTGTCCGCGTTGCCAATCAGTTGCTCGTATTCCTTGCGATTTGTCTTTAGATTCTGGATTATACAACATGCAATCTTAATCTTCTAAGAGACTATTGAGATTACTACGAATGTTGTTTAGCCCACAGTCAATACCTGATCTGTTTCCAAACATCGAGCTTCCAAGGCCAACAGTTGGCTGGATTTCTGCTTCAATTCCCTCTGAAGACGTATAACGGAGATGTTCTCGCGAAGCGTTTGTCTGAACAAAAAAATAAAATAAACTTCAAGATTACAAATTTCTATCTTTCTAAGTGAATTATGATGAAACAGGAATTGTTAAAAGATTTAATTCGTTCAACGACCTCTGATCGCTCGACAACTGCGATTTTATCGTGCGTATTTCGCCCTCGTGTTGCGACTGTTTGTTTCTCAACTGTGAATGTAAACAGAGCGGAATTTTATCCAGTCATAATTTAGTTTGAGTTTAGTTAATCCAAGTAAAAAAACTTAATCCGATTTGACAAACTAACCTGATCACGCAGATCAGCGATTTCTTGTTCGTACAGCTCCACCTGTTCTCTGAATGACGTCGCCGCGTTGGTGTCGATGTCGTTGCTGTGGAACCAATTAATTATAGTTAATTATAGTTATTGGCAGTTTTCTCAGAAGCTAAAGTCATGTAGCTGCTTTAAACTTACTATATAATGCTGGCTCAAACATGGCCAATTCATGCTCTAGACGTGATGGAGTTATGCAAATTATTTACCCAACTAATTATTAATAGAATTTAATGTTTTAAATATTTATTCGGCTTCATTTTAATTTATGTTTTAATTATTTATTCGACTTCATTTTAATTATTTATTTAATTAACTAACTGTGGATCTTGCTGTGAACCTATTCGACACCATTTTGATTAATATTTTAATTACTCATTTAATTTAATTATTTAATTCAATTTAATTAACTAATTATCTATTTAACAATTTAAGGGGTTAAGTTGGGGTTAAGGGGTTAAGGCTGGAATCACTAATGCAAATCTCAAGACTTGTCTGGAGACAAGACAGCTTTGTCGCCAGACAGGTTTTGATATTTGCGTTATAAATTGCGATTACCATCAAAATTAAGTTAAATGATTTGCAGTTCTGCACCCGCACCTCTAGCTCACGAATATCGACTGTAATCTCCCTTCATAACCGGATGCCATGCTAAAGCGGTCTTGACTCGAGACAGGTGCGAGATTTGCAATAACATTTTCTCGCCAAATTAGATCGAGTGATCCTCAGACTAGTTAATGCAGTTTTCATTAACTTACACTGCTGGTTCATTATTCCTATCCACGGTATACGTCGACATTAAATAAGCAGACTGATTGACTCTACAAAAGAAAACGGAAAATTTACAACGCATCGCGACACACGATTGGTTTCATGATCCACTTTGTCATAATTAACAGGGTGGCCAAGCTATATGTGTAAAAATAACTCAACTTACTGCCCAGTGGCATTGTCTGAAGCAACGGGGACCGGTTTGTAGGAATATCTAGGCAAGCCCTGGATGATGAAAGTCAAAATATCGTTACGTATCGCCAGTATAATTTGATCTTTTTGGTCAAGGTTCTACGTCATAGCTCCGCCTCAGAGTGGGTAGTTTTATGCACCGAGCTTTCATTTGCATTGATTCGTTGCGAGCTAGCAAATTCAGAGGGAAATCAGACGGTCCTCTATATCATTGGTTGGAAGACTTGACACAAACATATCCTCACTGGCTGGGCTTTACGACCGATTCACTCAAGTACAAGGTGCTTTTTCCATCAGATTTGCCATAAATAACATGTAATAATGTGTAATACCGTGTCAACGCGGGATGAGACGTGTCTGTATCCTGGAGGAACAGGACGTTTTAGCTGAGTATCCAACTGCTGCCTCACGACGATCAACTATAACGGCAGAAAGTTTCCTCAAAAATTGATAAAGTGTAAAATTCACAATTCATGCAGACGTTTCAGACAAATTCGCATCATTTCACCTTCTCTAGAAGCAGCTTGTTTTGTCTTTCCAATTCTCTGATGCGATCCTGTTGCTCCTCGATTATCTGTTCCGTTTCAATGTCCCTCTTCCTGAATGCTTCATAATACCAAAATACCAATTACATTTAGTCCAAAACAAATATTTTCTCAGCTTAATTTCCACGATTTTTTTTATCTACGCTACCACGACGTGATCTCACGTAGGCCTACCGGACGAATTACCGCTGTTCTTGGCCGCGCTGACCACGCCGGCTTTTATGTCGTTCAAGTTGTCCTGCTTCTTGCGGTCACTCATCAGACGAAGCAGCTTCGTCGAGATCCTGTTTGGTATATTCGCCATAATGTACCATGTACCATAGTATACAATTGTACATGTCAACCATCTATCTAATGTAAACATAGCTATTTCTTGACCTTTGATTCGATCTATTTTTAAGGGATTTTTATATTCAATTAAATATAAAAATTATATCTAATTATTGTAGTGGCCCACCCTGTAGCATACATGGTTTAATTAAATATAAAAATGATATCTAATGATATTTAATTAAATATAAAAATTCTATCTAATTACTGTTTATTTAACTAAATATAAAAATTATATATAATTAAATATAAAATCCCTACCGGTAATATAAGTTCTTCATATAAGTTGATGCACAATTAATCCGTACCGCTTTATTCTGTCCTCTTGTCTGCGAGCGTGCTTCTTGAGAACCACGTTCTCGTCGTGAGCGCGGAAGAAGTGGTCCTCGAGCTCGTCTCTCGTCCACTTGGCAATCAGGCGACGTTCCTGGCTGGTCGACGGTGCCGCGGCCATCGTGGTACCATTAGCAGCTCCTAAAAATTCGATAAAGTTTGCGAATCTGGTGCGATCATTGTATATCTTAGGAAATAAAAAAATCTCAAAATATTTACATTTAATCTGCAATAATATGCAATGATCGATACAGATCAGTTTATAGACTACTTTAAGCTTATTTATAATATTAATAAATTAATAACAATCACGGTTTGGTAATTCAGTCGACGAGACGACGTCTCGATTGGTCGTCTGCGTCGCTCGCTTGCCGCTGGATGAATTATTGGAGTCCCTCACAGGGTAGACGTCCTGCCCAGGGTCAATCTCCTCTTCCATAGGCGATACAAAAACTGCTGGCCTTCGTGCTCACCTATAGGTTATGCATACGGTGGTTGTATATTATAGTTAGTTTAGTTATAGTTATATTATAGCAAGCTAGCCATTACGAACTGGAAGCGAACTGGATGCTAAAAGCCAATTATAATGAGTCATTTGAGCGTCCAAGTGCATTGTTTACGCATACATAGGCCTATGCCATGTGCCATGCGTTACCATGGTGATTATGATAATATAAACTACATTCACCCTGGGTGCTTGGTCAACTGGTCATGGTGTGATCGGGGAGTCAAGTCATCACTGACGACTGATGATAACGGAACTCATTGTGATCGGTTGCCTAATCCATGCAGCTAGGGAGACTCAAGGACTACTCAAGAACTACTGCGCTCTTTCTAAGGCTCGTTTGTGACTTGGTGTCAATGACCTGGTTCAGGGCCGATCATGCTGATGATGCCCCGCGTGCATGCAATCCATGGACAAAGGATAATTAGATACGTACAACGGAACCCTAAACAATTAGGTCAGTTGACTCAGTTGTAAATCATTCTGACTAGACGCCAAGCACAGATATTTTACAAATGAGTCGAAATGACGTCATTATATAGACAAGATAAGTTACACGTTAAAATCAACGTGAACGCTAAATGATGACGTCCGTTAAACTCATTTGCAAAAAATATCCCTCTTGTCGTTTTTAGCAAGGATAATTTACAACTGACCTAATTGTTTAGTATTTTTACGGTGACTTATCCTTACCGATGTGTGGAGCAAAGTGAGCCAAGCCGCGTGGCTGCCAGCTAGGCGACGAGATGAAAACGTGGTTGGCGTGGGGAAAGCTGAAGAAATCTACGCCGGCCGGAGTACGTCGACGTCGCCAAATCTAATCGGAAGAAAATGATCAGCGCAGCGCCGGATTGCCGGAACCAAGAGCAGTTGGAAGAGGTGACGCTTGGCTGTCGACCATCAGGGCTAAGCACAAGCTTGAGCTTGACTGACTCAAGTCAGCCACGTACGTGATCCAATTATCGTAATCCTCGCTAGATCATTGGTCCCACGTCGTCGTCATAATTGGGTCTTCTGACCTGTTGGCTCCGAATCCTCTTAAAATAAAATAAAACAAATACATAATTCCTCTTTATACGCACATTTGCATTAAAGGTGAAACGAGTTCAAGTAGATTGAAGCGAAAGCGACCTCAGGCGTTCAGGAAAGAGAAGGCCCGTCACAAAATGGTTGAAGCACACTTCAAGTTGTTGCGCACGCTGCAAGAGGAAGACCATCGACGATGGACGCAGGCTGCCGAGGACCGCCGGCAACTTGACCAACGTTTTATCACGCAGCTGACAACCACCTACGAGCAGACTAGTCAAACGCTCCTCGATCAATGTCTCAAGACGGCCAGCATCACGCAGTTCGACGTGCCAAAACAATCGCAGTGCTCTCCAGCTCTAACTGTCGATGCTGATCATCACGTGACGTCGTCATGAAGCAATATGGTCCGTAATGGCCAGCAATAAGCCTACTTGAAGAGTAAGGACTCGATCCATCAGAGTATCATCATCACCACCATGAGCATCATACTATGGCTGGTATCCCCAACTCGAGTTGGGGATAGCCTACTTTAGTCGCGTGACTTGAATTAAACTAGACTTGAGATGAGCTAACCTATATAAGATTAGCTCAAGTCACAAATTTAGTTAGGATCTTAACTAAATTTGTGACGAGATGATCTGATAGTTTACTGATCATTTCAAGTCTAGCTTAATTCAAGCCACTGCGCGATTATCTTCCACACCATGATGCTGCAGTCCGGCTTAGACTTGAACTTGGCTAAACCTTTAGTCGCCATATATGGTCTTTGGGAACAAAGCCTGTGACTTAAGTTAAGACTAGAATTTAGTTTCATTTCAACGCTGGTATCCTTATCTTTTACTAAATTTGTGACTTGAGTAGAGCTTATAGTTTAGCTCATCTCAAGTCTAGACTAATTCAAGTCACGATTTAATTATGCTGCAGCATATGGAGTACGGTAGACTTGAACGTGGCTAACAAACAGCACAAGATATAGTGATTATAAAGATTGTTTGCCATAAAACTTGCGGTTATAGATTTCATTTAATCCTTTTGTTCATGTGCGAAACTGCTTTTACACCTCGCGACAGCCAGGTTATTGCTCCGTACAACGATTTTAAAGAGAAAAAACTGACCTTTCTTTCGATGAAGCACCTTATTCAACGATAAGGTACTATTTTTATTTTATCCCTTTCTTTTCATTTTCTACGCTCAGTCAAACGCGCTTTCAACTTCTCTCACGGGAGGCGCCATTTTGAATATGAGGTAAAC
>JAQIYI010001910.1:0-10567 GCA_034700265.1 Polyzonium germanicum
AACATGTGTGGTGCGCACTCGCTTTATTTAGGCCTGATACTTTTCAATTCGTTAAGACAGTCACCCGGCTTCCGGTTTATACGACTTGATGGTAGTCCTTATTTCGCATTTTTTCCGGTCACAGAACACGAATTCGTTTTCTACAGTTACGGTTTTGTTTTAAGTTTATTTTTTGTTGTTCATTTTTTTTCTAATTTTTTTAATGTGACGTTTTTTTTAATTTTTTTGCGAAGGGGGTAAAAGAAGTAAGGAGGCGGAGAGAAACCGAGGAAACGGCGTCTCGGCAATGATTTGTTCGACTGACTGACCCGGTTAGGCATCCAAGTTGGACCTTGCTGGGCGTATAAAAGACGATCGCATTGGATGTTACCTTTTCAATCAAGTGCCCGAGAGATGTGCGAGCAACAAGCACCTTGTTCATCGTAAATTGATCGTAAAATGATCGTGTGATGGATGGATCGTCTTCGGTGGCGCAGGCAGTGATGATCTTAACTCTTAGCTATATATGCTGTAGCATAGAGTCACTTTAGTGTCACTTCCGGATATTATTAATATTTATATATATATATATATATATATCGACAATATCACCATCACCACTAACGGCAGTTGGTGCCAAGGACCACACGCACACAATATGGCAAGTGAAGTGTGATTTTATTTCATTAATTTAAACTTATTTTACTTCCTGATTACTAGGCGAGGTATCATGTTTCTGTCTCTTTCATGAGAAATATCAGTGTTTAAAAGTTCGTTGAACTGAAGCTTGGTAAAATTTTGACAAAAAATAATGTTTATCAGCTCATTTGGTTAATTTTGAATCAAAGGTTAAACATTACGAAAAATCTTAATCACTAGGTATTTAAAAAAATATGATAATAATGTATGATATATGGGTAAAGTTGACAGTTTTGCAATTTGGAATTTTCCCTAAAAAAATACATCTAAAATGCATCGAAAAATATTTAAATTTTTTTCGTAAATAATAATCGATCTACGCTTATTGAAAACAGCCATTAATATTCAATTAATGGCTGTTTTCATTATATAGGTCTATGGATGTTTCATGCGATTTAAGGAATTTCTGTCGAATATGGGAATTTGAGATTCGGATCTTTGGTTGGCCTCACTGCTCAGCAGTTTTCATATTCCTTTGTTTACTATTAGTCTATTTTTCTAATTATTTTGTTCACTACGGGGGTACTTAAAATCTATATCAATTCGAAATAGGCCTATAAATTGAACTTGTTGAAAAAAATAAAATATCCACGGATTACCAAGCAAAATACGTACAAAAAAATCGTTATACACCACCTAACTGGAATACTGCATCCGGCAGGGTGGACACGCGACCACCGCCATTAACAGTCGACCATGTCATTGAATCAACATTAAATCAACATTTAGCAACCGCCATGAACAGTCGACCGGGTGGCAATTTAACTTTGAGCGCCGCAGCGCACCTAGTGGCGATAATGTGAAGCCTAAAAAATATTACATGTTACTTGTTGTACAAGTTAGGCCTACATGTTCAACTTATGACGATTTGTTTTTTATGTGAGATGTGCATGTACAGGAACAATCTATATGTAGGTATATATAATGTTCAATAAGAAACTCTTTGAATGGTTTTCCTTCTTTTTCATAAAGGCCTATTTTTCGTTTTGGATTCGCTCGCTCGCCTTGCTGATCCTTCTGGCGGCATCGTCACGCGGACAAAACGACTCGATGACGGTCAAGACGACAACGGACGAAGTGTCACCGGACAATCAAGAGCAAACTACTGAAAGGGATTCATCAGCAGTTGCTCCGGCCGTACAACCTGATGCAGCAGCAGCAGCAGCAGCAGTAGCAACAACAACCGGACCACCTGCGGAAGCCAGGAGCTCTTTAAAAATGGACAATCGCAGGCGACCGCCAAACATGGGGATTCCACGACTCGCGATGATGCCTCCACCGCCACCTGGATTCATGATGCCCAACGATCGCATAAATTTTCGACAACCCTTTGACATGAGCCATCCGCTTCCGACTCGCATGAACAACAAAGTACAGCCATTCAGCAACAACAACAACAAGAACGGCATGCGACCGAATCAACAGCGACGAAATCCGCGACCACCGAAACAGCGAATTCAACAAGCGTTCAAACAGCGTCCGGTTCAACAGTTGGATCCTCAGCAGTACCATCAGCAGCAGCTTGAATTGAAAATTCAACAGCAACGTTTGCGACAGCAGCAGCACGACCGCCAACCGCTCCAACTAGATCGCCAGCAGCAGCAGCAGCAGCAGCAACAAGATCGCCAGCAAAAGCAAAAAGACCGCCAGCAGCAGCTGAAAGATAACCAACAGTTGCAAAAAGATCGAGAAGTGGAGCAACAAGATCGCAAAAAACAACAAAAAGATCGTCAACACGATCGCCAAAAACATCAAAAGAATCACCAGCAACAAGAACAAGATAGGCAAAAACAACAGGAAATGATCGACCAAGAACAGCAACCGAACAACAGGTTGCAGCAACAACAGATTCCTCAGCAACAAAATCTAGAGCAGCAACTAAATCATGCTCAGCGACAAAATATGCACCAGGAACAAAATATGCACCAGCAACAAAATATGCACCAGCAACAAAATCACCCGCAACAAAATCACCAGCACCTTCAGCAACAACAAACGCAGCCAAATGAACAACAGCACCAAGAAATTCACCGACTTCCTCTTGCGCAACAATGGCCAGCTCAGCAGGAACAAAATCTCCAGCAACAGATGGAACAACAACGTCCACAACAACATCATCATCATCAGCAGCAGCAGCAGCAGAACAACGAGTTCAACATGCTTTTCAGACAATCTGATCGACCGATCAATGCTAGTGACATGTCCAGCGGCGAATTCATGCCAAACATGCATGAAATCGTTCCGCATCCAGGTTTGATTAACGACGGTCCATTGATGACGACGAATCCACGTCCAGCAGGATCAGCAGGGAATAATGGTTTTCCAGCAGTGGGATCTTTCCTTCCACGACCATTGCCACTAGACTCGCCCCCTCCACAGGAGGGACCCCCGTTGCCACCTCCGCAGGGGAGACAACCGATGCCACCTCCGCAGGATGGACCGCCATCGGGAATGAATAACATGAACATGCCCGGCAATATCATGCCGACATTGCTGAACGCCATGACCGATTCCAGACAGTTTGAAAATCAGATGCAAATGGGATCACCAATGGGACAGCATCCAATGGCTCATTCTCACCAACAGGCTCTGCAGAACAACAACAACAACAACCAATTTCCGCCAATGGGACAACAACAACACGTCGGCATGATGATGAATAACGTGAATAATAATGAACAAAATCAACACCATCCACAAAGACCATCGATGCCATCGCCGCCGTCAATGCCACAACGACTACCTTCAGTTCCTGAAGGTACTGGACCTGGACCAGGACCTGGACAGGAACCTGGACCCAACATGCAACAATGGCCAGGTGGATCTCAGCAAGACCTATTCACGAGTGTACAGAATCAGCCGCCAATGCCACCTTTTGGGATGATGTCCAATCAGCCGCCTCATGGTCGTCCGGAAACCCAATTCCCCACCAACAATCCTGCTCCATTCAGAGAAAATTTTAATGAGAATCCTGGAAACGTGAATTCGCAACAAAACCATGCTCCACCAGCGCCACCATCTGCGCCAATGAGTCCTCACCAAATGCAACAAGAAGAACAACAACATCAACATCAACAACAAATGCATCAAGACAAAGATCATCAAGAACAACAACAACAAAACCAGCAGCCATTCCGACCAAACATGTCGGCTCAAGTCGGACCTCCTCCTCCTCCTCCTCCTCCTCCTCAGCAGCATCCAGAAAGTGCGAAATTCCAACCGAGTTATGACAAAACTCCTTGGAGGCCGATGGTCAGCAAGCAACCGTACCCTTGGAAACCGCTGGACACGTTGATCCAGGATGCTCTGGACACAACGGCCAGAGAGATGGGCTCAACGCCTTCGTCGCTCGCGCCCAATTACAACGCGCAGACTGCTCCTGCCAGCGGACCTCGCTCGACTAACATGACCAACACGCCGACTGTCGATGACCTCTTGGAAGAACTTCAGAATTTGGGCCTCAAATCGGAAGTCAATGCCTTGAAGGTGAATGAATAACTTTTTGTTTTAACCATCCTAGAGAATATTTAAAAAAAAAAGTAAAAGTAAAAAAAAAGAGTAGATTTAAACAAAACGTTTTTCGCCACATGTAATACAAAGATTAGATTTACAAACTTAATTAACGCAAAAATTACTTAACCAACTTTAAAAGAGTGGAGGAAAAAAAATAAAGAACGCAATTAAGACTCAGATTGCAGTGATTACATCAGGTTATGTACGAACACATGTCAGTCTGCGTGTGCATCACGTGACAGGTATAATAAATCATCGTTTACGTTTTTTTACGAATTATTTTACATACTGTAGGCCTAATTAAAGTAGCCTGAACTCAAAAGTTAAAACATTAAAAATAGAGCAATAGGCATAGTGGCACTTCTCCCCGTCCACACTTGCAGTAACTGCATTCGTGGACGCCTTTTGAACACCCTTGATTGGCATTCAATCACTGATAGCACATGAACTAATACTCTGGTAAAGAGCGGTTCAAGTTTTTAATAGAAAAATGAAATTAACTATATTAATTAACGTGCGTCTACTACAGGTTGTTGTAGGCCTAGATGTAAATCTTTAAAAAAAATCAGAAATACGTTGGCCTACATTACATACCCTAAACAAGATTTCAATCTTTAAAAATTAGATTTTATTTTTATGCAGTGAAAACAAAAAAATTAGGCTCATTAAACTGTCTTCGCCCCCTTCGGATCCTGGAATTTGCAATTAAACACAGTCTTGAGTAAATGAATTACAACAAAAAAATATCATGTTTGTGTTTTAAGAAAGTTTTTTTTTTCTAAATCAGTCTGGTTTGTGAGAGAAAAATAAAAGTAATCACAAAACGGCGGGATACGAACCCACCACCTACTGATTATAATATTAACGGCTTTGAATTTAAAACATTAAAATTAGCGTAATAATGTTTGCTACTGCATAAATCTGGTGCAAATCTGCAACGATGAAGTGGATTTCATCCTTTTCACGTCTGTTTTAAGCTCAGTATACTTTAATCGTGCAAAATAATACGTCGTCTGCTTTTAGACGGACGAAACGGAACACTGAACAAATTAACTGAGTCAATCGTCTCGTTTGTTGGCGCAGAATGACGGTGTCTTCATTGGAAGCTCGTCTGCGCCGGGTCAAAATCTGCTGAGCGGCTTGAAGGGCCTTCTGGAGACAGCTCCAGGAATGGTGACAATGTCCGCGTCCGGTCAAGGAGTACCGCAGCTGATGTCCGCGGCGGACTTGAGCTCGCTAGCCGAGCCGACTCAGACGTTGTTGTCGGACCTGATGAGTCTGATGGACAGCGTCGGCAAGTTTCCCACCGCTCAGACCTTTCCGATGACCACGCCGAGCTTCGTGGCTGAATTCGCCGTGTCAGCACCACCATCAGCGCCGCCACCATCGAGTAATCCTCCACCACCTCTTGCTTCGCAGGTGCACAACGCGACTGCCACGATCACGAACGGCGGAGAACTACGGAGTCCACCGAACTACCCGCAAGATTTGCAGAACGTTTCCATCCGTCAGACGTCAACGATCGGCATCCGCAGCGAACCGGCCGCCATGACAACGATGACTCCTCCGTCAGCGCACGATGGACAGGCCAAACACATCAATAACAACAGGTACGAGAAATTCCCGGAGAAATAAAATGAATTACAAAATTTATATATTTTCCGCAAAAAAAAAGATTGGAACAATATGGAAACTCACAGTAGTCCTTCAGTTGATGATGATGATAGGATTTCGGGGTCAACAGGTCCTGTGGACCCAATTACAGACCCCTAGGCCCTAGCAGAACCAAGGGACAAGACAAACACCCAGGGGATACAGGAAGGAATCGAACCCCTAACCCCCAGCGGTCAGGAGTAGAAGCGAGCTCTAACCAACTGAGCCACGGGAGCTCCCGTGGCTCATCGGCGAATCGACTGCCCAGATGTTAGCCAAAACTATCTTGGATCAAGTCAAGACAGGCTTCTGTTAGCTAATTGAGTTAAGTCTAGACAGAAACGGCGTTATCCATCCCTGTCTTGAGATTTTCTAAAGTCGAGACAGCTTCTTATAAAAGGGTTTACTGTTTAGTGATTAAATTTGACCAACACGTATCCCCTCAGAAATACCATTTTTGTATGTTAAATTATTCAAATATTTGTGGAAAATATTTCCTATCACGCACTCCTAGGTACGATGACCATATGGGACAAGAGTCCGGTGACGTGACGCAGATGCATCAGTCTGCCGAGGGAAGGGGCGATCTAAGAGAGCGCTTGCAGTCCGCTTTGGTCAACTTGATCGAAAGTGTCACGACCACCGCTGCTCCGATCGACTGGAGTAACCGCACTGCCAAAGCCATGCAGCAGCAACAGATGGAACAACGAATGCTTCCATCGACTGAAGTGACCGCCGCCAACGACAGTGATGGACAAGGGACCATGCAAAATCATCGTTCGGCCGAGGAAAGCGCCGAAGTCCTTGGAATGCAACAGCAGGAGCCGGTCCAGCAGCAGCCAGATTCAGCGAAGTTTAAGGAACTGTTCGCCAAGTTGCACCAAAATGGCGGCGACCATGTCCCAGGGGAGGGAGACCAATTTCAGCTGACGACGCCCTTCGCTCAGTTCCAACCCGTGAGTGCAGAAAAGATGGCCGACCAGCAAGAGCATTTCTCTACAAATTCAAATTTCAGCCGCTCAGTAGTGGTCGTGGCGAGCGGATCATCGTCCAACGACGACCCTCGATTCGTGGCACCGTCCAGCGGTAGGAATAGCGAGGAAGAGGTGAAGCAGCAAGACAAGCAACAAGACGCTTTCGAATCGCTCAGGAACTCTTCCTACACCACGTCCACGTCCGCTTGGAAGGGCATTTCCGTTTTCGACAACGTCCAATTCGAAAGTACGGATGATGGCCAAGTTTCGCCCACGACGATGATGTCGTCCGTGGACTATACGCAAAATTCCAGCCCGACTCCAGAGTCTTCCGCTCCAGCTTCCTCTGCCGCGGACGTTGACTCGAGAAACTTCCGCAAGAAGTTGGTCGTTCGTGTCCGGCGAAAGAAGCAACCATCATCAACAGCGACAGCAGTCGACACCACGACAGCCACAACGGACTCGTCACCGTCCACCATGAGCACTAGCAGCAGTATTAGTAGCACGGACACTCCGACGTTTCTGCTGCCCACACCACGTTAAATTGACGATCATGATCATGACGGCGTGATGACCTTTTGGATTATTTTATTTTGGACATGTTTTGTTGTAGGTATCTAGTTTACCATATTTAATACGTTTTGTTTATGGCGCGCACTGAACCAGACGTCAGTCGGTGACCACTGACCATGATTATTGTACATGTTACAAAGCATTCAAGTCCTTCAAGCTTCTGTGTTTCTAAGGCTGGAATCACTAATGACTCTTAGAGCTGTCTCGACTTGAAAAAATCACAAGACAGGCTCAGAATACGTCATATTCCCATCCAGAGAGAGAGACAGGAGAAATGACGTCATCAGAGGCTGTATTGGGATTTTTTTTCAAGTCTATGCAACTCTAAAAGTCATTAATGATTCCAGCTCTAAGCTTAAGACAGTGATTGATCTTACTTTAAAGTGCGAACAAATCCGAGTTGAATTCAATAAAAGCGAATTGAAAAAGCCCTCAAACATTTCATTTTTTATTTAAGGGTATCTTCTTTTATATATTAATAGCGGGGATCTGTCCGTCCTTCCGTGTGTCCGTCTGCGTTTTATTTTTGAATAAAATCGCGCGAACTCGCAACTCTGAGATGCCAGGCGAGCACGCTAACCAGTAACCAGTCAGCCAAGCAGGCTTTCATGTCCTTATCAAGTTTAAAACTTGATGTTGTTCAAGCTATTTTTGCTGTAGGCCTGCTAACCAATTAGTGTAGTTATTATTATTATTATTCATTACGCTGCTTAAACGCCCCATACCATCAGCCAGAACGAGTAAATTTTTAACTGGTTAAATCTGAACGAAGTACAAGACAAAAATCCATGCAGGTATAGGCCTACGCGGGATTCGAACCCGCAGCCAACTGTGGAGGAATGATTGCGAGTTCGTCGCTCCCCTCTCTCCCTCAATCCACTCTTAACCCTGAATCGGACTGACTGAAGACGTCGCCGTCCAATCGTCCACTGGATTTTTTCTCCGCTAAACGCTAGTGGACAGAGGATTCAAGCCGTTAGTCCTCGCTTCGCTCGGACAATTACGGACAAATCATCAGCTAATTGGTGAAATATGAACGATTAATGTTATTTCAGTTGAGTGATTTAGTTATTCAGTAGAGTTTGCGTCTGTATTTTAGTTCATCAAATCACCATCAGGCGGCAGCACCTACTGAGTGACACTCAGTGACTGCTGAATTTGCTGACACGACAGTTCGGCCACTTTTACACACGTGAACCGCATGTGTCTTGTTGACATTGAGTAGGTTAAGCAGAGAGTTAAGGTGGTTTCCCATGCAGCGAATTTCACGCGAATTCGTCACGAACGCGTAGGCCTACTCGTCACGAGACCAATTTGGACTGTATTCGTACGACACGTTGCACCAATCAAATTGTATAGAAAACCACTTGTTACGTGGCTTAAAGCCCATTCGCACTATCCAACTAGTCCGTCGTACGACTTGCAGTCGGCCGACAGTTGGATCCGATTTCTTTACACACTATACGATTAAGATGCGCCATCTAGCGGCGCTGATTTTTTTCTGCTCTCTCTGCTCTGCTCTCTCTTCTCTGCTTGTTCTGTTCTCTGATTGGTTTAAACCTAATGACGTCATACGACTCTCTCGCTAGTCGGATATAAAAAACAAACTTAATGATTTCATCCGACTCACAGAAAATCGGCTCAAAAGCCGTCGTCCGACGCAAAATCGGACCGATTTTTAAGAGAAATCGGCCAGTGCGAATGGGCTTTTACTTGTACTGTACATGACTTCAATCAATTACGTTATAAGATAGGCCTACAGGATAAGCTGCGGAACGCTACACAATATAGGCGATTACACGAGAGTTTAATTCCGGGATTAGCTCGTTATAATTCCTATTCCCCTTCTAATTCCAAAAGCAACTCCCGCGTAACCGGTTGGTTATTAAGTCTTATTCCAATTCCACTCTAATTCTTATTCCACTCGAAATAGGTAGAATTAGCCATTTTTGTTGGGAGAGCGGACGACACAAATTTCCGGAAGTAGTCCCGGATGTGCGCAATGGCGCAGACTGCCGGATATAAATTTGCGCTCATACAACCTTCTCCACTTTGATTTTTTGAATTCGGCACAGGAAATGTAGTTGAAATTGGCTACAGCGCATGCGCGCCTATTTGTAATTCCATTTCTACAACTCCAGTGTAATCGTGTAGCATTTTTGGAATAAGAACGGAATTGTACGTGCAAAACTCCCGTGTAACCACTTATTCTAATTCCAGGAATTGGGAATTAGAATTAGCTAATTCCGGAATTGAACTCCCGTGTAATCAGCTATAATTAGGTTAGTTGTAAATTATTCTGGCTATACGCCAAGCAGGGATATTCTACAAATCAGTCGAAATGACGTCAATATTTAGCGTTGCGCTGATTTTTATGTGTAGCTTAACCAAGTATTTCTTATTTGCGCAAACCCCCCCCCCCTTTATACCAAACCAATTTTCAAAATAACAAATCAGACAAAATATTGTTTTCTGCGCCCTTTCGCCTTCGAGGCTCCCTTCGGGGCGCTCTTTCGCCTTTGGGGTGTCCTTTTCGCCGCACATTTATAAATTATGATACATTTACAAAGTGTTAAATGTTAAATGTGTTTAAAATAGGCCCATCGGCTTTGGCACCCTTTCGTAGTAATTACTTTACAAAATGTTGAAAGTAAAAAAAACCTTAAAGTATCACTTTTGGACCGTCATACTCCTCCCCCCCCCCCATGCATGTTGCACCACTGGACTAGGCTTTGTCATTTAACGGGAGTTCCTTAAGTCATGTATTCCTACTATTCCGCGCAAGCGCTCGAACTAGACGACCGTTTGAGCTGACTGGCCACGAAGCGGCCGTACATTTCAAAGTAGGACAATCTTATCTCAACCTATGGAAATAGTATCGATAAGTAGGAAGTGCAATAGCGCTCATCATAAATAAAGATGGGATGCTCCTTGACAGGCTCTTGAGTCGGTTACAGTATATTTTAACTGAAAAACGTTCGGCATCAGCATTTCTGACCGGAATTGAATTTCAATTTAACTAAAAGAGATAGTCCAGTAGTCCTGCAGTACTTATTTAATAAATATAAATAAGCTATAAGCATACAAAAATATTGGTGCCTACACTCGTAGATGCGGTGTGTGTAGAATCTACACTGTAGATATACTCGTAGAATTATACACTGTAGAGTGTTGTG
>JAQIYI010001911.1:0-10558 GCA_034700265.1 Polyzonium germanicum
AGATTTTGGGAGAATTTCCACCAAAATCATAAATTTTCTAGCTGATGCAATTTTTTGGCCACTACTGTATGTAAAGTTAGTAATAAACTACTAATTAATAATTAGGCCTGATTCAACAATGAGCCTAATTAAATAACTAGGGTGTGCGACTTTGCAATATTTGCAAATAACGTAAAATGAAGGCATATCGTAAAGTTTCCCTGATGATACAAAAATGTTTGATTTTAAAATGCAATATTTGCAATAAACGGCACATATGCATTAAACGCACAATATGTAATAAATGCAATATTATTGAAAATATGCAAGGAATGGAAAAATATCTGGATCAGTAGTTTTCCATATGGTATGCGAGGGATTTGAACCCACGTCAGCAATGGTTGAGAGTTCGTGCTCTAACAACTGATTGGGGCAACCAAAAAAAAACCAATTTTGCAATCTTTTCAGGGTGATATTCATTGGCAATATTTGACCTTTCTATTTCAATATTGTGTTCGCCGTAGGCCTACAACTAATTAATACGGTTTTATAAGTGCATGTAAACCTATGCCGAAGTTTGTGCAGTATTTGTTCCTAAGAGGTTAAAGAAGGTTTCTCCAACGTTACTCGACGCAACTCTCGAGTCACCTTGGAAATACGCTCTTTAACGCTTTAGTGATACCAACTTACATATATCTGCTAAACAACGTTTCTGATGAAATGATTTTGTAATGAAACCAGATTGGAAGTGTTGTACCTTGGTGGCAACAAGCTGAAGGAGATTCCGGCTGAAGTCGGGCGACTTCATCAACTCGAAGCGCTAATTCTGTGCGAAAATCAACTGCAAAGCATCCCGTCGTCCATATCGCAGCTAAAGAGGCTGCGCTCGCTCGCCTTGCACAAGAACTGCCTGACCACACTTCCACCGGACATCGTCAGACTCAGAGGGCTCAACGAGGCGAGTTGTTAATTTCTGTAAAATAAACAAAAAACAAGCGTTAATTAGCGTACAATTTTTCGTTTATCAGAGAAAATACAATAATAATTAGGTAGGCACTAGCGGCATACGAACCCAGAACCCTGATCTGAAGTTAATTCTTTTTCTATACCGGTACTTTTGTTTTCAGCTCAGCCTCAGAGATAACCCATTGGTGGTGCGTTTCGTCAAGGACATGACCTACGACCCTCCTACACTTCTGGAACTGTCGGCTCGTTGCATCAAGACAAGAAACATCAGCGTCAAACACGAAGAATTGGCGCCCACTCTGCAACACTATTTGGACAGCGCACAGTGCTGCGTCAACCCACGGTGCAAAGGTGAGTGCAAAATTGAATAAGTTTAAATTTCATTCAGGTTTGGTTTGATAAAACGAAACCAATCAATTTACTATTGGTTCGTAGGCGTTTACTTCGACGTTTGCGTTCAGCACATAAAATTCGTCGATTTCTGCGGTAAATATCGAATCCCCCTATTGCAATACCTCTGTTCGCCCATGTGTCGCACATCACCGGCAGTGTACAGCAGCGAATCATCTGATCAGTCGGACGATGAAACCTCCGTGCCAGCCAGCAAACTCAAGAAGGTTCTTCTGGGATGAGCAAGAAATAACCCCTTCTCCATGCTGAGAGAAAATAATAATCGTATAAATTTTTTAAATCGTTTGCATTTTTACTCATTAAAATAAAAATTAAAAAAAATATCTTTGAAAACGTTTAATTAAAACCATTTTTTCTCAAAATAGTCTTCACACTGTTACGCCTGATTCGCATCATGCATCGAGTTGCATGATATAAATTGCACATTGCGACTCAATTAGTCTTTTGGCCCGTGTCACCTGAAATTTTAACTAGTGTCTCACTCATAGGCTTGACTGCTAGCTGTTTCTTAAATCTGATAAGCCTTCCATAGAATAGAATTTGATGAATCTACGCCATACTGCAGCATGGGAAATAAACCGTGACATGTATTAGGCTAGACTTGAGATTAGTTGAGATTAGCTAAACTAATCTCAGGTCAGGTCGCAAAATTTAGTCAAAGATACGGATATCAGCCTAAGGCTGGTATCACTAACGCGTTTAAACACCAAGGTTAGTCATGGCTTGAGCAATTAATCCATTTTGTTCACTAGGCCTACCATAAGTAAGATTTCGGGGGGCGGCTGAGTCGTGAGCTACTGCTCAAACCTCTTGAGCCATCTCAAACCTTGGCTTGAGCAATTCAAAACAAAATGGAGGATTAATAAATTTCTTTTCCGCCGATTTTTCAAATTCGATAGTCCTATTGTAATTTTATTTTGAGGAACTGCCTCGACGAGTGCAGTTACAAAGCGTACGTGACATATTGCACGAGAATGGATTAAGCTTAATTGATGGACAGTGTGTGCAACAAAGAAATCAATACGCCTGATACAGTATAATTGTGACGTAATTTAATCAGGCGAGACCAACCGATTAAAAAAATCAAACTTACAACACTGCCAAAAAACAACCAATTAAAGAGCCAACGCGCATGCGCAAGCCTTCTGAAGACAAGCTTCAGTGAAGGCAGCTCTCTCATACAAGAGGAATAGTTTGTCAAAGTGGTTTTTTTTCTTTGTGTGTTTGTGTATTTCAATGTGTGTAGCACAATCGAGTTAGCAGACAATTATAATTATTTAACACTAACACGGTCATCATGCGCTGCCTACGATAATAACTAATAATAATAATAATGTTAATAATAATCACATGTCTGTATTTTTTATTTACAGAGGCCCATTTTCCAAAAAGTACGCTTTTTCGTTGATACGCCTTTGGAGAAAACAAAACGAAAAATATCCATGTAAAGCCATTTTTATTTTTGTTTCTTCCCGTCGCTTTCTTTATGTGTCCTGTGGAGCAGCTTGCAATAGCAAGGCACGAGTTTTTAAAAATTGTGAGGAGGATAATTGCTCCATTTTGGCATTATTTTTTTATTTTATTATTTTTATTTTATCTCTACACACGAAAACATTAATAATTGATGAAATGGATAATAACTTCACAAGCCTATCCCTAATTAAAAACAATCTCTTAAGAATATTTACTGGAACCTGGAATCTCGCATTCAGTTTTAAACGTAAAATGCGAATGACGAGAGCAGGGTACGATCCCAAGATCGTACTTATCGATCGGTGCCGGTGTGTGCGCGCGCGCGAGAAACATTTTCGTTGTTCAAAAGCTTCTACTGTACAGTATAAATACACTTTACCACACCGGCACACTAGAATTTACGCAGACAATCAAATATGTACAGAACAAAGTCTATAATTACTAATTAGAGGCGTTTTTCTCTTTTTCTAAACGATGGGATAGAAAACAGAAACAAGGGTGTGGGTGGGCCTAACTTTGTAAATAACCTATTATAGTCGGGCAGCCGAAAGAAGATCCGGAAGTGATTGACGTATTTTATACTTATTTATAGAAGCAAAATTGCATGAGAACAAATGAAAAATAAAATATATTCGTCTGCACTTTTGTGTCAACATGATTAAGTGCATGAAATGTCGTGTAGCAGACGTATTCGCCATTTCAGTTTTGGCCTCTTTTTTATATTTTGTGGAGGAGCATTTGGGGACACAGCTCTTCTCTAGGCCTACAGGATGCTCGTCCGTCTGACCGACCGTTTGTCTTTGTCTGTCTGCGTTTTGATTGTTTCATTGCCAACAAATCAGATCAACAATCCTTTAGAGGGTGGCCACCCCATTTTTGGCAGCACGCCAATAAGTATTTATTTTTGCCATTTTGTTTTTTAATCTGGCCCAGTAAGCCCAGAGACTATAGAATATATATAGACACCGCACACGGCGAGATAATTGACGCCAAGATAATTCGACTCACGTGACCTTTTGCGACGTCATTGCCGACAAAATGGACGCGCTGATTGGCTGCCTATGACATCATTTGTGCATGATTTCATCGGCAGCCAATCATCGCGTCCATTTTGTCGGCAATGACGTCACAAAGGTTCACGTGATTCGAGTTATCTTGGCGTCAATTATCTCAAGTGTTGTGAATAGTTACTGCGGTGTCTATTATATTCTATAGTCTCTTGAGTTATCCCAATCCCATATCAAGTCACAAATACCGACTATAGTATGCAAATCACGCAATTGCAACAAGGCGACCTCGCACACAGCGCGTGATACACGCCTTTGGTTTATCTGAATAATTAAGCGCCAGGCGATCTCTTAATTGCGTGATAAACTCATCATTTGTTACAGCTGATGATAAAAGGCAAATCTCCTGAGAAAATATTTGTAGTCGTCGACATAAATGACTAACAAAATGGCGGATCAAAAGTGGCCCCGTAGCGACAATTTGGGGAACTCTGACTTCGATCAATGGTGTATAACTACTGTGTCGGTAACGTGTTACTTTTAGAGGGGACTCAGACTGGGTTCAAATATTACATAACACAACGTATCGTCAGGTAGCTCATAAGGGTAATTACAATTTGTGTCAACCTGACTTTCGAAATAGAGAAAGAAATTCAGACTCGAAATGTTATGAAAATTCACCAGTTCAGTTTCTATTGCTAAGTTCATACAAAAGGACACGAACCCGCGTGAAAAGTACGATGATGGCGTGATGCGTTTTTTGACGCACAAGGCGTGTGTTGATATTAAAATATCAACAAGCTTTAATCGCTCCATTTTTATACATTTCCATACGCAAAAAACAAATACTCGAATGCCTCTTAATTTATGAACATCGGAGGATTTAATTTTAAAATTTAAGTTTAATAATTTTAAAAAATGTCAAAAGTTTTTTTAAACACTGTTAAAAACTTCCTGCTGTCAAACCTCAACTAAGTCAATCGGAGGACGAACACAAATATGTTAGAAATTCAAATCTACATTCAGAACATGGATGGGATGCATTCATGTAGAATTGTAGATATGCAACCATGTATCTACGTATATTCAGGAATTCAATTTTAAGCATAAAAAATTAAAATAGCGGATATTCAAGAATCAAACAAATTTGCGACATTAAAAGTGCATTAAAAACACAATTTCTGACGAGTGTACATACAGATGTATTTGTCAGTTTTCCGTAAGCTTATGATGGGCATGGGGAAACTTAAGCAGGAAACGAAGGGAAGAATCAACAAAGTATGTCATAAAAGAATTTGCGAAGGTTGATTTCTGCATGCAATTTGTGAACGGTTGGTAAAAACTTGAACGCAACTTGAGACTTCTTTCCATAATCAAATGACAGGAGTTAAGACTGGTTCAAGTAGCGTTTAAGTTTTGCTTAAGACGGGCTTAGAGATCGCAAATTAAATCGCGGCCTTAGGTCTAATTTAAACTGTTATAAAGAGAGCAAAACTATACACATGCAAGTGGCAAACTATAAACGTAATGAGTAGAAATGTATGGGTGGTGAGAAAGTCTAAACATTACATTTAAGGCTATATATTGAATAATTGAAACTAAAAAGATTAGCTCAAACTCATACTTTGCTAGCAAATGTATGTACGAGGAATTCAGTGATGCTATTAATCGAAAGGGAGGTTTTTTTTCTTCGTCTTCTGAAGAGAGATAGACAAGAAAAAATATTCGACAAGCTACAACCAATCGTATGACTGAGCAACTCACTTAGCAAAACTTCAGATTATAAATTGAACTGTCAAGTGAAGAAAGAGAAAGGGAGGTAGGAATATTGTACCAATAATAATATTAATAATAACAATCGCTAAAGATGTTCGCGTTCGCACGTCGATCGTACGCAAATAAAAACTAAGTCCAAACACTTTTGGTCCGATCACGTGATCGTACTTTTCAGGGATACAATCTCGTTTCGTACTTTTCATTGAACTTATTGTTTGAAAGCGCATGAGACATAATATACAAACTTGTCTCGAGTCAAGTCTAGAACTGCAGCAATAGAAAACAGGTCATAGCTGAGTGTCTTGGTGTATTTTTTCTTCTTTTCACTACTTGGCGGTGTACAAATGCTTGAGGCCGATTCCCACTTGTCCTTTTTTCTTTTCTTTCGAGTTATTTTTGTTGCTGCCATGGCAACGTTGAGGCATTGCCATGTCAACTACGAAAATGCCGTAAATCGAAGGAAAATAAAGGACAGCACAAGTGGAAACTCACAGACGCTATTCATAAATATGGTTGAAATAAAATGTTTCGGAAAGAAAGAGTTGGGGGGGGGGGGGATGGTCTGAAGTAATGGTCCTTCAAAGAGCCCTTCTGAGCTTCTTAACCACAAGGCCGCGTACTCTTGAGTGTGAGAAAATTTATAACTGCGGTCCAGCCACGTGACTCGTGTTTATAGGTTTTCTTAGCGACACAAATGATTTTCCTCACGTGACGCACTAAGAAGCTTAATAGTACGTGGCAATAGTGCTGATGGTACAGTACATTTCATCAATAAGCTCAATCGCGGCAGCACAAAATGTAGGCCTAAGATGAGGCATGAAACAAATGTCTCTCGTCTTTGCACCATGTCAAATCGTGTGATCACGCCATATCAGTCCAATAATGACATGAAATATGGTCAGCATCGCATGTTCGTGCGGATATTTTTTTGTTTTGTTTTTCTATTTCAGATTTGTCACGGTGGTTCGCGTGACCCTTTGAATATGTAAATTCTGCTACAATCATCCAGTGTAGACGATTATAAATAAAAGAAACGAGTTTCATTTTCATGCGCTGCATATGAATTTAAAACAAGTTGTGAAGAAAACGCAATTGGATCCCATTTCATGCGAGACGTAATCGCTCGCGTGTAAAGTACCGGTACTCGCAATTCAACCAACTCGGTCCAATAAATCGGACCAATGAAGCTGCATAATTCTTTTTCTTTTCTTCTTCTTCTTCACAATACTACAGTGCTCTAGTCTACATGTAACTTTTTGGAAGCTAAACGAGAGGGGGTCAAACAAACAAGGCTATGGCGTAAATTAAAAGTTACAAAGTTTTGGAGAGCAAGGAAGAGTTTTTTTTTTTCAATATAAATCCACAAATCAAGGTGGAGGCCATTATCTTTGTATGCTTCCATTATGAAGTACTAGATGCAGCTCCACTGCCTTCGCCCGCTGCTTGACCACTAACCTCGCTCGAGCTGGATCCACCTGCAACGGCACCGCCGCTGCCGCTTCCAGCTACGGCAGCCGCAGCCCCTGAATTTCCTGTAGATGTCGCCGACGTCACGGCGGCCGATGCCGTTCCGGGCCCACCAGTACTGCCGCCGCCACCACCACCATCGGCCGTGTTTCCAGTCGATGACGAGACGACAGCTCCACCTCCAGTGCTTCTGCTTTCGGTGCTCAAACTTCCGCTGCCACTGGCGCTGCCGCTTCCGCCTCCACCTCCACCGGCGTTGCGCACGTGCGAAGGGATGAGAATATTATTCAGTTGTGGCTGGATTTTGAGCTCTGAAAACACGGTGGAATAAATATTAAAATTAAAATTCCATATCGTAGGTGGAACGCGCGTGTCTCCGTCCGTCTGTCCGCACATCGAGGTCAGGTATTATAAAATAGGCTACTTGCAAGTCACGCAAACATGGTTAACAAGTTAATTTCCGACTGGTACCCCGATTATTATGCGAGAGGAAAATGTACCGTACTCGTCCTCTTTCGCGTGGCCCTACAGGGTGGAACAGAAAGGGATTTTACCGTATTTGTGCAGGGTGGGCACGTATTAATCCCTAGATCGTGAATATTGAGTGTTACTCTCGCTCGGACATCATTAGTAGGCCTATTACATACTACTAATCCAGCTAGTATATTTGATTATCTGGCTTCGAATTTCATGGGATCCATCGTTTGATTGGTATACAAGTACCTCCGTAATGCCACATTTAGTGCCATGGTTAGGTTTGCGATTGTTAGAAAGTTAACCCACAGTGCGCTAGCTGCTAGAGAGCAGTTCAGTGTAGTGTGGCAGTTACCGTACTTTTGGCGGTAATCCTCGTCTTAAGCTTGAGCGTTGTCTTTCAAGAAACGTTCAACGGTGTCCTAGTTCACGACGCTCAAGCTTGTGGCTAAAAATAACAGCCACAATACACGCCATTGTAGTCGTGTAGACTGTGTAGTGTGGCAGTTATTTTTGCAAGTAATCCTGTTCACATGCTTGAGCGTCAACTTTCAAGAAACGTTCACCGGTGTCATCGACTCGCGAGAGAAAATGTGAGCGATTTTCCCAAGGCCCGACTCGGAAAATCGTTCTCGCTTTCGAGAAATTCCATCCAAGGTGCATGTCGACGATTGTCCATTTGATAAAAAGTGAGCGAGAGCAAAAAAAACTAGAACAATTACTGCTTGCGCCGCCTCGCAGTCACCTCGTATCATGATCAGATGAAACTTTGCGAGGCGGTCCTCACGAGAATCGCTATATACATGTACGCTCTACATAAAACCGCCTTGCGCTGGGTAAGCAAAAGCTACTCAGCGGATAGTGTTTAGATCTGGGCGAAGCCTGAACCTTGGTTACCTCAGACTTGAGAATGAAATCGATAAAAAACGTATGCCTAAAAATTAAAATTACAACTAACTAACCTTGCGTTTATAATTTTAAGGAATTTTTTTCTATAACTGGTTTGGTGTGAGAAAAATATAAGTAGTCACCACAAACATCCGACAGGAAATCAGACAGAAGTCAATTCGCTTCCCACAGGTGGCAAGTTTAAAAGTTCCAAGAAAATGTCTTGCGAAATTATACGTTCCCAGCAAAATTATATTGAGGTATACCCAGTACCAGCTTGATCATAGTGCATACCATTCTCGGTGAAGTTAAATAGAGGAGGCAATTCTCGTCCGTTTGGCAGCCGAGTGTTGGGCTCTCGCAACTCCTCAAAGAACGAGTGGGAGCACGCGTGCAGCGGCGAGATGCGACTGGACGGGGTGTACTCGAGAAGCCGGCTCACCAGGTCGATCGCTTCCGGCGGAGTCCTCGCACGAAACACCTATTGCGACCACCAATCAGGACAAACATTGAAACATTAATCACTTAATTAGTTCTTATTGGAAATTTTGTAAGACAAGGATATGATTCGTTGTCTGTCTAGATGTAGACTGCCCTCCTGATGAAACTCAGTATGTAAATAATAATTAAAAAAAACAAAATGTTACGAAGTAATAAAATGTACAAAGTTGTAATTATTGATAAAGAAATATTTTGTTCAATCAATTTAATTTACTATTTTTTTTGTAATGTAATCTAAAGATTACAAAGCTGTGGACGAACAAGTGAGCATACCTTCTGCCAAGGATGCGACTTGATTTGTGGAAATTTGAATTCAGTGTAGTTCGGATTCATTTCGCGGATTTGTTCACGCGTCGGAGTCCCCAGCACTTTGATGATCTCGACGAGCTGATCGACACCGCTGTCACCGGGAAAAATAGGCTGTCCGAGCAGCAGTTCGGCGAGGACGCAGCCGGCTGACCACACATCTGTCAAAAAGATAAAACACAATGTTAATGACGCCAGTTCTAAATGAAGTTCCAAACTTCAATAATTATGTAAGTCAAAAGCCAAGATGACATTATAGCAAAGGTTACGAGGCCACGTGGGTTCGCAATATTCCAATATTGCGAGGCCAAAGATCGCAGCAACTCTTCGACATCATAATCATAATTAAATTGATTCCTGAACCTCCTAATCCCACATACCAAGCATTCATGCAAATATTGCATCAAATCCGCGTAAAAGCAGGAACGCGACTGAAGCAACACGTAGAGAAACTGCATGCTGTATAATTGGGTCGCGTTAAATCGCATATTTATGCGCATAGATAAGTAAGTTAGCTTTTATTAAGAAGAAAAAAAAGAGAAATAGATAGGTCGGCTAAACATGCTTCCGAAACGTTAAAAACCTTTGATCTGAGCGGAAAATGTGGAAACTCAACTCTACTACCGAATCGATATTCAATTTTACAGGTCACTAGTGAGTCTTGATGCAAGGAATAAAAAAAAAAAAATGAAATATGGATTTAAACTAGGCTATTAGTATGCAATACTAATAATGTCTGAGCGTGAGTAGCACGTAAGATGAAATCAGCAGCACGCAAATTGATTATTACACTATTTGATTTTAAATAGGAAATTAGTACGTATAATCGATCGAGAGTAGCACTTGCGGTTTAAACGTGCTACGGTACAAAAAACGCATTTGCGTGCGATTTACCGCAATTAGCCATGTTACGCAACCAGCAAAATCGTTAATCGTGCCAAATCGCTCACAAAATCGTTGCTCGCGAATCCGCGTCTTAAGGCCGTGCGCAAATTAGAGAAACACGCAGCATACGCGCAACATTCAAAAAGCTTATCACACAATGTCATGATCTCCTGATAAGTCTGACGTTTGTGATAAATTTGTTGCATGTTGCGCGTATGTTGCTCTAATCTGCGCACGGCCTAAGCACGTGAAAATGGAACCCGACTGATGCTTTTATTTCAAACCTTTGATGGACAAATTAAAAATAAAAATGCTGGAAATTCGCAGGCCAAAAGCGTGTCATGAAGATTTGGAAACAGACTTTTCACATCAGCCATTGTTCTTTGTTCTGTACAAGATAGAAAACATATTTCTCGTTTTGCATG
>JAQIYI010001912.1:0-10556 GCA_034700265.1 Polyzonium germanicum
ACGACGTTTCTGATGCTGTTCAACGCTTCATGTAAGTTGTCACGGACATTTCAAGTTCAACTTATTGAAATTCTCAGCAATGTTCAGTTTTGCCCGGGCATCCAGACAAGAGCATTCGTAATTTAAACCGTGAGTGACCATATTTTGAACATGGTTTATTTTAAGGAATGGAGATCAAGGCTCTCTGGACGATCTGTTCCAGAGTTTCGATTTGCCAATCGGCGATCAGATTCCACCAGAAATGCAATCTCAACTGAACATGCACGGAAGCGGCGGTGGTGGTGGAGTTGTAATTTCCGGCGGTGGTGGCGGCAGTCTGGTTCAAGTGCCGAATCTAAACGCGGCAAATAATGTGACGAGCGAAGGTTCGAGCGGTGATTTCGAGGACGGCAAACGAGAAAGTCAAACTCGCCTCGGGCGATCTCACGAGTCCGCTCATTACGGTGGCGGCGGAAGTGACGAGCAATACGGATGCGAAGCCAACAAGTACAGAGATATTGACGGAGGATGCAATAATCTCAAGAATCCCGACTGGGGACGAGCTTTCAGAGTCTACAATCGACTTCTTTCGGCTAAATACAGCGATGGTGGGACTTTGAAATTGATTTTGGATGAAAAAACCATCGACTCAAATTTAATAATAAGGAAATTTTAATCGATGATTTAAAGTTAATGACTCATTGTTAAGAACGTTAATTTTAAGGTGATATTTTAAGAAAGATAATTTTAAGATAAATACCGTATTTAAAGCGAATCTTAAGATAAATATTTAAAGATAATTTTAAGATAAATATATTTAAAGATTATTTTAAAAAATATTTAAAGTTAATTTTAAGACAAAATATTTAAAGACAATTTTAAGATAAATATTTAAAGATAATATTAAGATATATATTTAGAGATAATTTTACCAGACATATTTAAATATAATTTTGAAATAATAATGCAATTTCAGTATAATTATTTCTAGATAATGAGATAATTTTAAGAAAGAAATTTAAGATAATTTTAATGATAATGAGGCAATTTTTGAGAAAAATACGGCTAAAGTGTGATTTTTAAAATTGTTTTTACAAAAAAAAAATAAAACCAATTTAAATTTGTTGACGCAGGAGTGTCCGCTCCGAGGATGTCGTACGACGGATCGCACCTTCCAAGTGCTCGTCTGGTGAGCACGACGATTTGTACCGACGAGGAACATCTGAACCACGACAATACTCTCATGTCCATGCAGTGGGGACAGTTCATGGATCACGAAATGGGTTTCACGCCTATTTATAAAGGTTGAGAGTATTTCCTAAAAATAATTTTAAAAAGTAATTTGGCGCAAAATCGATAACAGACCGACTCAAAAAGAATAAAACTGCTTTGAAGCCGGAAAATTCGCAAAATCTACTTCAAAATCAATGTCGTCATAATATTTATTTGTTTTGTTTTTGTTTTCTTTCATTAATGACACCTACTGTAGCTCGAGGAACCCACGGGATTCTTTGCTGCGCCAAAGAGATCTACGACAACCCGCACCTGTTGCATCCGGAGTGCTTGCCAATTGCGATTCCTGAAGACGATCCTTTCTACAGGAACCACTACGGAGACCACCGCACGAAATGTCTCGAGTTTGTCCGCTCGTTGGCCGGTCCGACGGCCTATGGAGACAAATATGGAGGTGAGCAGCGAAGATCAACAACAAAGTATTGCTCAGGAGTCAGAACATATATTAAAATAAAATATTGACTCAAACTCAAGGAAAACGCCAACAACTGAATCAGGTGTCTTCATTCCTGGACGGATCCGTCGTTTACGGGTCGTCTCATCGAGAGTCCAAAATCCTCAGATCATACCAGAATGGTAATTTATAATCGTGATCTAATTAATACATTAATCAACTTGCAAAACTGTCAAATTATAATCCGAAAATCCTTATTCCTGGAATTATTATTAGGACAATTGAAGGCCATGTCGATCCACGGCAAGGAATACGTTCCTCAGGAAGTCAATCCTGAATGTACCGACCTTTCGCTCTGCCATCGTGTGATCTCAGGTAAAAAATAAAATCCGGATTAATCTAACAAATCGTTCAAATTCTAAATTTGGAAACGGGTTGGGTCGCAAATTGGGCAACAGGTGACTCACGAGCCAATCAGCATCCGTGGTTGACGGTCATGCACAACGTGTTTCTTCGAGCCCACAATTGGTTCGCGCACGAGTTGCACCTGATCAATCCTCAGTGGGACGACGAGTACCTGTACCAGGAAGCTCGCCGAATCATCAACGCTCAGATGCAACACATCACCTACAACGAGTTCCTGCCTTCCTTCTTCGGCTACGAGTTCCTCAGGGAATACGGCCTGGATCTGAAACGCTACGGCTACAGCAGCGACTACGACGAGTACATCAACCCGACGTCGCTCAACGAGTTCACCGCGTCGGCCTTCAGAGTCGGACACTCTCTGATCTTTGTAAGCGACCTCATGCCAATCGAAAAAAAAAAACGTTGAACAAAAAGATAAACAAAAATCTAAGAGAAAATTGATTCCAATATTTGTCTCGAAATTTTTAATTGCAAGGGTACCATCGAGTACAGAAGCAGAGAGTACGGCCATGGAAGCTTCGGCCAATTGCGCGAGCATTACTTCAGTCCTCAAGAAATCCTGGAGCACAGCGTAATGGACAAGTACTTGCTGAGTTTGATGACTCAGCATCCTAGTCGGGCTGACGTCTGGATCACCAAAGAGGTACATGATCATATTTTAAATGTTTCGAGCCTTAAAACATCGATTAATAAATTTAAATATTAACTAAACAATATTGTTTTAGTTTAACATTACGAAATTAATTTTAAATTTCCATTTCTTTTATTTACTTAAATTTAAACTTTAAATTAAAATTTAATTTAAAAACAAATTTACACTTTAAATTAAACTTTAATTTAAAAACAACTCGAACTTAAACTTTCAATTAAACTTTAACTGAAATTGATTGTAATCTTAAATCAAGTTTATTTCAATTTAAATTTTAGTTAAATTTAAATGTCAAATTAAATTGTTTTGAAATTTCAATGAAGTTGATTTAAATTTAATTTTAATAGTCAATTTTAAATGTCAAATTAAAATGCGTGTGTTTTAAAAAAATGTTTAATTCAAGTTTACTTAAAATTTGCATTAAAGTTAATTTTTCATTGATTTAAAATTTTGATTATTCATTGATTTTAAATTTGGATTAAATTTAGTTTTTCATTGATTTTTAATTTGGATTAACTATAAATTAAAATAGATTTAACGATCGTAGATTTTAAATTTAGAATTCAATCAATTTAGAATTTAATTGAAATTGACAACGGTTTTATTCGATTGAAAATTTTAATTTAATATACACTAAACTTGTAAATGTAAAAAGAGTTTCAATTTAGATTACATCACAATTGCTTTCAGTTAAGATTTAAAAATTGGCCTAACACGTTACATTGAATAGGCCCAGAAATTGAATTAAAATTCTGATTTTCTATAACGTCAAAATACTTTGAACCAGTAGTACATTGAAATATTAAAATTTTAAAATTAAATTATGGCTAGCGAAACAAATAAGATATTTTTCAACTGCAAAATCGCATGTATTTTACCTGTATTAGGTGACCAACTTCTTGTTCAAAGCCAAGAACGAATCTCACGGGCTGGACCTGATCTCGTTGAATATTCAACGAGGCAGAGATCACGGCCTGCAGCCCTACAACGAATACCGGAAGCTGTGCGGAATGAACAAGGCGCACGACTTCGACGACCTCTACCCGTCCATCGACAGACAAGTGATCGACAAGCTCAAGTACCTTTACAAGTACGATGCCGCGGTAGTTTTGTCCAACTGCCAAACAAAATTAATTGTCGCCAAATTTAATGATGCCACTAAAGTGTGATAAGTTACACGATGTAGAGGAATTCTACTCTAGTTAACTCGAGGGACATTCATCCATTTTTTTCTTCGTGATAACGCAGGACGGTGAACGACGTTGATCTCTACGTCGGTGGAATCGCCGAGAAGCACAACCGCCACGCACTTCTGGGTCCCACGTTCGCCTGCATCATCGCCAACCAGTTTCGCCGGGTGAAAAAGGGCGATCGTTTCTGGTACGAGATTGGCTACCAGCCCAATTCCTTCACGCCAGGTGGGTCCTGATTGGTTAAAAAAAGTGCTTCTTGCGTCCCTGGCGCTGCGAATATTCTTTGAGCTCGACTGCAAATTTCTTTGCGGTATGACGTCAATTCCGTCACTGCAATGTAACAAGCGGCTTGTGCAATGAGCGATACAAAGGTCTCCGTAGAAAATGTGATATCTAGAGAACGGTTTGGTGAAACTAATTGATCTAAAATGTTTTGAGCTCCTAAAGGACGATACTTAAGGGCTGTTACATTGGTGAGCTCGATCACGTGACCAATGTTTTTTTAAAAGTCTTGGAAAAGCGGAAAAACTTACAAATAAATGCGCTAAAAGAAAATGGACGCCACAATATATTAATTCAAAATAGCCGCCCTGGTCGTGATTCGTATTTTTGGACATTCTTCCCACGTTCCATTAGACAATGGAATTCCCTTCCTATAGATAGTAGTATAGCAGTCAGGAATTCGATTCGATAATGATGGCCAACCACCACAAGAAGCACAATTGTTTGAAACTATATGGGAGAAATTGCCTCTGGGAGAGCCTGCCACCTGGCTCTCACAGAGCTGAATGCAGGGTACTGAGTTGAATTGAATATATTAATAATATAAACAATAAATAGGCCTAATTTAATAAATAAATAATATCAATAATAAACAGGCCTAATTTAATAAATAAATATGCCTAATATACATAAAAAATAACCCTAATAAAAAATAAAATAGATAAAAAATGGCCAATTTAATAAATTTAATAATTTTTTTTCACTTTTCATTGTGCAAAATCTGAAGACCAACTGCAGGAAATTCGAAGGACATCATTGGGATCGTTAATCTGTGATTTTTCCGACCGGATTGAATACGTGCAAAAGTACATCTTCAAGCAACCGCACAAAGAGTACGAATTAAATTAAATATTTTATCAATTTATTCCAGAATCCTACTCATTTGATTTGGTGTATAAGAAAATGTAAAAGTATCAACTAAAGAACGTAAATTAACTTTGAAAAAAAACTGTTTGTTTCAAGGAATCCAATAGCTCCGTGTAGCGACTACACCATTCACGAACGACTGGACTTAACAAAATGGCGACAACCCACTCCAGACCACGCATACCGAGAAGAATCTGCTCCACCACCACCACAGGCATCTTACGACAGTCATGAAGGTCCCGCTTACGACACCAGAGTTGAAGAAAGCCACCAAGGTCCAGGTGGTCCAGCTTACCACGGAGGTCCGAGCTATGGAGGTCCTGATCAATACCCAGAAGAAGTGTACAAAGAAGTCGAGAAAGCGCCATATGAAGGACCAGCATACGGCGAGCCAGGATATTATGGCGGACCAAGAGAATTAGGTGAAGATGATGACGAGCATCACGAGTACGGCGAGCCGGTACCATTCCATGGCGCACCCGACGTCGACAAACTGCTGCCGCATGGAGGTCATGGCGGCGAGTCGCACGACACAGAGTCCAGTTACCAGACGGAAGCAGCTTACGACAGCACGACACCTTACTACGGCGCAGAGTCTCACGGATACGTAGAAGGACAAAGTGCCCCTGGACCAGATGATCATCCGGAGGGCTACTTGGAAGGCGACGAAGGGAAGAGTGGACCTTACGTGCGCGAAATTGGCTATGACGGATACGGCGACGACGCGGCGAAATCGTCTTATGCCAAAGCGTCCAAATCTGCGTACAACAGCAAAGATAAACTCAGTGCTAATTATGACAAGTCCAAATCGGCATATTACGATTCGGACGCCAAATACTATGACAAGTCGTCGGACTCGTACGCCGCCAACAAGGACGCCTACGACGCCCAAGCGTACGCCAAAAAGCACTCGGAGAAAGACTACTATGACAAGGACACCGCTTACTATGACAAAAAGTACTCGGCCAGTCGGCGCTATTACGCCTCCAAGTATGGCTCGAACAGAGGCTATGAAGACTCGGTGTACAGCGCGGACAAGTACGCCAAGAAGCACTCGGCCAGCGACCATAAGGAGTATGACGCAGCAGCAGACAAAAAAGCGTCGTCATATGACGCCAGCAGCTACGCCGCCAAGAGCTACGCGGACAGCGCGTCCAAGAGCAAAGACGCGGCATACAAGAGCACCGAGCACGACGACAAGTACAAGGCAGCGTCCAAAGCCAGCTACGATAGCGCAGACAGCTATAGCGCCGAAAAGTATGCGAAACCAACATATGAGAAACAAACTTACTACGAAAAACCATCATATTACAGTTCCGGATACAAGGATTCCAGTTACAAGGATGCCAGTTATGGTGGTGGGAGCTACAATCCTGGATATGGCTACGAATCGGGGTACGCGAGCAAAACAAAGTATGGTGGCCCTAGCTACGATTCGAGCTACACACCCTATGGAGGCTATGATGATGGCTACAAGTCGGGCTTTGATGAGGGCTACTCTGGAGGCTACGATCCCAGCTATGGTGGATCAGGCGTAGTCTACGAAGCGGGATACTCTGGCGGTTCCAGTTCCGGAAGTCCAGCCTATGAAACTGGTTATGCCAAAAAGTCTGGCTACGGAGGCGACTATAAGAAACCGAGCTATGATTCCAGTTATTCGGGAGCTTCGAGTTACGACTCGAGCTACAAACCGAGCTACGACTCGAGCTACAAACCAAGCTACGATTCCAGTTATAGTGGCGCCTCCAGCTATGGCAGCGGCTACAAAAAGCCAAGCTACGACTCGAGCTACTCTGGAGGTTCCAACTACGATTACGGCTATAAGAAGCCAAGCTACTACGATTCAAGCTACGATTCTAGCTACAAGAAGCCCAGTTACGATTCTAGCTATTCAGGAGCTTCCAGTTACGACTCAAGCTATAAAAAACCAAGCTACGACTCGAACTATTACGCATCTTCCGGTTACGATTCAAACTACAAGAAACCAAGTTACGGATCCAGCTATTACGGAGCTTCCAGCTATGATTCAAACTACAAGAAACCCAGTTACGGTTCGACTTACGGAGGTTACTCCAGTTATGACAGCCGTTATACGAAGCCGAGCTACGGTTCGAGTTATGCAGGTTCCTCCAGCTATGATAGCAGCTACAAGAAACCGAGCTATGGATCCAGCTACTATGGAGCTTCCAACTACGATTCAAACTACAAGAAGCCTAGTTACGGGTCGAGTTACGCAGGTTCCTATGGATACGACTCCAGTTCCAAGAAGCCAAGTTATGGATCCAGTTATTCCAGCTATAGAAAACCGAGCTACGGTTCCACTTATGGAGGCGGCAAAGGCTACGGAGCGCGCTATGCACGATCGCACAACATCACTGACATGTCGCAGTTGGAAGACGATGAAGAGTTGGAATCTAGCGGAATTCTGGGAAACATAACCGCACACGACATCAGCGTCAACGGTAGCGATTCAAACGTGACTTCAACATTATCAAGTCAGCGCCAAGAAAGAGCCCCCTACTACCCGGATGAAGATTCATATGCTGCTTCAGAATATTATGACGCTAGCAAAGCGTCGTACGATTCGGCAGACAGATCCAGCTCCGACTATGACAAGACGAAATCCAGCTACAAAGACACTGACGTCAGCTACTACGACAAAGAGGCAGACAGATACGCTCAGAACAAGGATTCCTACTCGAGCGCTGCCTATGCCAAGAAACACTCCGAGGGCGACTCATATGACGCTGACACGGCCTACAGAGATCGAAAGTATGGCGCTCGCAAAAAGTACTATGCCTCATCGTACGGCTCCAAGAGCGGCTACGAGGACGCTGTCTATAGCGCGGACAAATATGCGCGAAAACACGCAGCCAGCGACCACAAGGAATACGATGCGGCGGCTGACAAGAAGGCATCGTCGTACGATTCGAGCAGCTATGCAGCCAAGTACAAGGTGGACGACTACGACAAAAAGACGGATTCTTCGTACTATGACAAGGAGAGCGATTCCTACTACAAGGACAGCAAGGACAGCAGCTACAAGGCGGCAGCGTCTGCTCAGAAGGAGTCGACCCCAGTTTATAAGGCACCTGCCTACGACCGCGGCTATGACAGCGGTCCATCGTATGGTGGCCATGGCGCTCCTGCTTATGGATATGAAGGAAAGGGTCCATCTTACTATGGTGGACCCTCCACCTATGGAGGAGGACCTTCCTATGGTGGCGACAACTATGGATATGACTCACGGTATCCACGATCTCACCATCAGGGCCAAAGACGCATCCAGGAAGTCCCTCGTGTGCCTGCTGCGCCCTCTGGTGCATCAAACATTAGTGACGTCAGTGATGGCATCACTAGTGATCGAATTGGCTTTTTCAATGGCACTTTCGAGGAAGAAGTAGAAGGATCAGAAGATGCAAGACAGGAGAGAAACATTGGCGACAGCAATTCGACTGCAACGACGACTGGTGGAGATCCTGATCGTCAGGAACGATCCTACGGCCAATACCGCGGCTACCAAGATCCAGCTTACAAAGCTTCAGCTTACGCGTCAAAGGCATCGTACGATTCGGCCGACAAGTCGAGCTCGGACTCGGACAAGTCGACGTCGAGTTATGCTGACTCCGACACCAGATATTACGACAAAGAAGCGGACCGATATGACAGCAGGAAGGACAGCTACGATGCTGCGGCTTATGCCAAAAAGTATGCCGAGGCTGATTACTACGACAAGGACGTCGCATACAGAGACAAAAAGTACGGAGCCAGCAAGCGCTACTATGCGGCCAACTATGGCGCCAAGAAGGGCTACGAGGACTCGGTCTACAACGCGGATCGATACAGCAAGTACCACGCTGCCAGCGACCGCAAGGAGTATGATGCTGCTGCGGACAAGAAGGCTTCGTCTTATGACGCCAGCGCCTCCAGCGCTAGATACAAAGCCGACGACTACGATAAGCGGACGGACGCGTCTTACTACGACAAAGAACGAGACTCGTACTACAAGTCGAGCAAGGACAGCAGCTATGCAAAGTCAGCTTCAGCCGACAAGGAAACCACGCCCACATATTCGGCTCCAGCGTCTTCTTACGACAGCTATGGTTCGAGTTATGGAGGTTCAGGAGAGCGTTATCCCCGATCTGGACATGGAGTAAACGACACTGACGTTGGAGAAAGTTCAAACAATGGAACTGCTGATGACGTTACAGATCAAGGTCGGGAAGAACGATCCTATGGTCAATACGGCTACCAAGATCCAGCTTACAAAGCTTCAGCGTACGACTCCAAGGTGTCGTACGATTCGGCCGACAGATCAAGCGCCGACTATGACAAGTCCAAGTCGAGCTATGCTGACTCTGACGTCCGCTATTACGACAAAGAGTCGGACAAGTATGACAGCAAGAAGGACAGCTATGACGCGGCGGCCTATGCGAAAAAGTACTCGGAGGCCGACTACTATGACAAGGACGTGGCATATGGCGACCGCAAGTATGGCGCTCGCAAGAAGTACTACGCAGCCAATTATGGCGCCAAGAAGGGCTATGAGGACTCGGTGTACAGCGCAGACAGGTACAGCAAGTACCACGCCGCCAGCGACCACACGGAGTATGACGCGGCAGCCGATAAGAAGGCGTCATCGTACGACTCCACTTCATATGCGGCTCGAAGCAAGGCAGATGACTACGACAAAAAGACGGACTCGTCATACTATGACAAGGAGAGCGACTCCTACTACAAGTCGGACAAGGACAGCAGTTACAAGGCGGCGGCGTCTGCTCAAAAAGAGTCCACGCCGGTTTACAAGGCGCCTGCTCCTGCCTACGACAGCTACGGCGGAGGTTATGGCAGTTACGGAAGTCCTTCGCAGGGCGGCTATGGCTACGACTCGCGGTATCCGAGGTCCCATCAAGAGAACGACACTTCTACTCCATCAGAAACAGTTGCTGAAGTCGAGGACTCGATAGAACTTGCGACCGCACCGCCACCTTCCATATCAAAAACCATTGATGAGCTGGAAGGAATAATTAATAAGGATTGAGAAATAAACAAAATAAACAAAATAATTTAAAAAATATAAAATTGAAAATTTAGTGGGCCTAACGATAAGATCACATCCTAGCTTAATAAGTTAGAAGAAATGATTAAAGATGATTGAGATTAAAAATATAAATAAACTAAATAAATTGAAAAAAATAATTGAAAAATTCAATAGGCCTAGTTAACAGTAAAATTTAGAAAAAATAAATATGCCAATATGTAACAATAAAATTTAGAAAAATTAAATAGGCCAATACAAGTATTTAACAATAAAATTTAGAAAAATTAAATAGGCCAATATATGTATTTAACAATAAAATTTAGAAAAATTAAACAGATCTGAAAATAAAATTTATATTTCTGCACAAATGTAATTTGTAAAATTAATTTTTTTAAAGATGAACTGGAACGTAAAAGGCTAAAAATAGATCGG
>JAQIYI010001913.1:0-10550 GCA_034700265.1 Polyzonium germanicum
TATATAAGCATCGGACTTTTAAATGAAACCAGTGGCGGCTGAATGTTTCTTTTTCTGAGACTTTTCACCCCCATTTGTTTGCCCTTTCGCTTTAATCACACTTCTCCTCCTTCTTTGACTCCGAAAATGATGCTTTGCAATATTAGTTCCTAATTCCTACATGTATGAATTAATTTATTCTTGGAAGAGTTGAAACTGGCAAGTTGTTTTTCAGTCGTATGAAACTAGCGAATATCTTCATTAAAAATTAAAATCTTTTTCATTGGTAAATTAAAAGTGCCATCAATGTACATAAATAACAATTATAATTAGTTGTATTGGCGGTTGTCAGGGCGGCAGCTAGGTCACGCGAAGACAATGTGTATACTTGTCGATCGAGACACGCCACGAAGAATGATTAATAAAAAAAACATTAATTTTGATGACCACCATCTTCTTCCACTCTTGTTCTCCTAATTTAACAGATACAAATTTAAGCCCAACAATGGGTGATGTCAAAGTATACTGTCGTTTTGTCTCATTTTTGCCTCAAAAGTAAGAATTAGGACGACATGGTGACATTAAAGAGAAGCAAGTTTGCACTTCTGGCCTGTTCGTTGCAGGCTCTATTCGTCGGACTTTTCTTCGGCTACGCGGACCATGAAATCATCATCACCGAAAGTAAACAGCCATCAACGGCCATCGTAACAGTGTCGCTGAGATCGCGCGATCAAGACAACGTCAGTGAGTTGGAAGAAACGCAATATTTCGCCGTGCTGAATGCGTCTTTCGCCGTACAAAGAGGTCAACTTCTGGACAACGCTCTTAGTTCCAGTAAGTTGTCAGAACAAATTGATCACTGGATAATTATCATGCAACTCGAGATTGATTCACGCGGACTCAAATGGCACGCGTGTCTCAGTGTAGTAGTTTTAGATACGCGTGGCAGCTCCGGTAGCACAGTGTTTGTGCAGAGCTCGCTCTCTGATGTGCTCCTGACCACTTGGGGAGGTAGGGGTTCGATTCCTTCCAGGATCCTACGCCATGAGCCCGATTCTACTCCTGACCACTGGGGGTTAGGGGTTCGATTCCTTCCTGTATCCCTTGGGTGTTTGTCTTGTCTTGGGCCTAGGGGCCTGTAATTGGGTCCACAGGACCTGTTGACCCCGAAATCCTATCATTATCATCATTAATGATGTTCTTTTTCAGTGTTCCAAGATACTTTCTTTTTGACGGTGTCTGCATTCGGACTGGCCTACTGTCACGTGTCGAATCACAACGTGTCATCCTTGGCCTGGAGCATCCTGATAACGGCCTTTGGCGCTCAATGGGCAATGCTTTGCCGAGGATTCTTTTTTACCGTCGTCTATCCAATCAGGATCGGAATACTCAGGTCAGATAAGACATTTAGCCACAGGTGGGGGACGATCCCACGGCCTATTCATCATATTTATTTGTAAAATAAAATCGAGAAAACAAAAACTATGGTCATCAGTGATTGCCTACCTACGAGGGAGTTTGTTTTTGTTTGCTCATAGTTTTTATAAAAAAATATTTTTTAAGAAATTCTTTACAATTCCTCTGGTTGCTTTTGATTATTGTATACTTTAGCTTGTTAGGTGGTTTATCGACGACCAGCACAGTGCTAATTTCGTGGGGAGCGTTGCTCGGCAAGTTAAGTCCCGTCCAGTTGCTGGTGCTCAGTTTCATCGAGATTCCTTTCGCCGTTCTTACTGAATGGCTGGCTGTGTCCGTCTTGCACGTAATTAAAAATACAATTTTTAAAGCATTTATTTTTGCAGAAAATTCCGTTCCTATCATGTATTTTGCAGACCAAGGATGTTGGAGGATCAATGCTATGTCACGAATTTGGAGCCTATTTTGGACTGGGTGCTTCGTTGCTCCTTTACCGGCGCGATCTTATGGAACGACGCGGAAATTCCGGAACGGATCGAACGGCCAGTTTCCGCTGTTTGATCGGTACATGTACTCCACTAGCGTAAAAAACATCGATGATAAATAATAATTAACTCCAGTTATGTTTCCAGTTGTGGCCCAAATTTAAAGCTAAATAAAATTCGCGTGCACAGGAACAATGATCTTCTGGTGCTTCTGGCCCACTTCGGTCGCCGCTGCATTGACTGGAAACGAGCGGAACCGGGCCATGGTGAATATCTACGCGGCCATGCTTGCGTCGTGCGTGATGACTTTCGCACTTTCTTCCTTGATGGACGCCGATGGAAAATTTAATCTGGTTCAATTTCATTTTTAACTTTCTCTACACTGACTCCAGTCTTGATTCAAGTCTGACTCAACCGTGACTCGAGGGTGTACGTGCCCTTGACAATGGGAGTTTTCACGTAGGCCAACTTGGCTAATTGAGTCATGTTTGAGAACGCGATGGTAGACCTAATACCATTACACGTAAATTAGATTATAGTCAGACTTAGGTTTTACTAAAGGTTCAATTAAGTGGTCGAACTCTGCTTTCAGGTCATTGAGATTAATATAATTAACCATCTTTTCCACCAATAAGCTTCGTTTTCAATTTTTCCTGCTGTTTAATTGTGGTTTTTTGTCTTCTTGACACAACATTTAAGCGAGGGACATTTCCAAATAATATGACCAGAAATGAGGAAAGTGACTTCAATCCGCGTGTGTCCCATTGGAATTGCATTTTTTTATTTTTCTGGTCGAAAGGGTCACGTCCAAAATGCCACCATTGCTGGAGGCGTTGCCATGGGAACGGCCGCCGATGGAATGATCGGACCTGGCTCAGCTCTGCTTGTTGGAACTGTCGGTGCCATCGTGACAATACTGGGGATGACTTTCATCCAGGTAGGCCTGCGAAGCAATATTAATTAAGGGGCCAAATTATACTGGGCAAAAGCAGATAACGAGTCATTTTGCATAATTGCCTGCGCAGTCTTTACCTGGCCTGTAATTAGACCTCGGTCTGTTGGTCCCCCTAAATCTTAAAATAAAATAAAAAAAATTCAAAAGGTAACACGTTGAATCATGACAACTTCCGCTCTCTAACTTTTTAAGTTCGTTGTCTGCGTTTGCTCACGTTTGCCCTTTTTGCCCACCATTTTGCCCAGTCCAAAGGTAACCCTGCTGCGAAGGTAACTGAAGACACCTTTCAATCACTAAGGGGTTTTTTATATGAATATATTTGTACAATCTTTTGTTTAGCCTTTTTTGATCAAGTGTTTGCACATTGATGACACATTGGGTGTTCACAACCTGCACGGACTTACCGGCCTTACCGGAGGTGTCATTGGAGCTTTTTTCATCGGATTTTCTTCAGAAGAAGTTTACGGGCTGGAGTTGGTCTTGGCCTATATTTCGTTAATAATCTGTTCAGCCTCAGTATGTGGTCACGTGATCTAAATGACGAAAAAAATGATAAATCTCAAGATTGTATAGATTGTACGACTGGATGGTTCCTCAGTTCAACACGTCGTCCGAATTCCAAAGACTTAGCACGGTAATTCCAGATCTAATGCCGGGACTTGGACGCACGCCGACGGAACAAGCCGGATTTCAACTGGCGACGGTCGCTTTGTGCTGCGTTATGCCACTCTTGACCGGAAGTTTGACAGGTGCGCACTAGAGTAAGTGGATTTCTGCATGGGAATTAAATTCGCTTCGCTATTAATTTGCCATCAATAATGCGTGATCGCGAGCAGGTCTTTTACTCAGAGCTCCAATATGGAACGAACCCATGGGCAGAGAATTGTACGACGACCGCACATACTGGCGCCTGGCACATTATCCGCCGTCAACGGACCACATGAACATCGTCAATCTCGACGACCAGGAAGTTCAGACGACCACCAGCGTCCATTCGATGTCCGTATCACCAACAAGGAGCGCGCCCGTTCAAAAACCCAACAGTGTGGCTCCAGCTTAAAGGCCTACATGTACCGGGAATATTAAGGTATATGCATTGTACACCTTAAAGCTGGAATATTATACAAATTAATGTACGCTCGAATATCAATACCCGTAGCGCATGTCTGTAAGTCCGTCCGTCAGTCAGTTTTAGTCGGTGTTTTGATATCTACGTGTACGTATTGTTATTGGATCTCACCTTATTCAATTCGACGCAACTTTTGCAGCTGGCTTTGACCAGCTCTCAAACAGAGAGTTGCATGGCTGTAGGTCAGTTTATTTTTCGGTTTTCAGCAAAAGTCATCATAGAAAACTTTGGTTTAAGCTTACATGTAAAACATGTCATTTGTCGGCATTTATAAATTTTTGGTGCAATTTTGTCCCATGCACATCATTACAATGTACGGTAGGCCTACACTGTATAAGTTTACTGCAATGAAATATTTAACTGCGTTTAATATGGTGCCAGGATGGAAATTAAAAATATATATTTTTCTTTCACAATCTATCCGAATGAACTAGGCCACTATAGGCCTGGCAGAAAGAAATAATTTTTATCGATTTAAGCCACGGTAGCCATCATTTTATTTTAATCACTTTATTGATATTTGATTCTAACCATTTTATAGATATTTGAATTTAATCATTTTATTTATATTTGAATTTAATCATTTTTATTGTTGTTTGATTTTAATCATTTTTATTGTTGTTTGATTTGAATCATTTAATTGTTGTTTGATTTTAATCATTTAATTGTTGTTTGATTTTAATCATTTAATTGATATTTGATTTTATTCAATTTATTGATATTTTATTTTATTTATTAGCCTATTTAATTTTATTGATTTAATTATGATAATTTTATTGACATTGTATTTCTGGTTTTTGATCAATCATAGCTTTTTTGTGTTCTTCTTGCTTATTGGCGAAGATAATTTATTTGGAATTTCACATTTGTGACCAATCACAAATATTAAAAACATCGAAGTAACAGGTGGGATTCGAACCTACAATTCACAAAATGTCATGAAGAAGAATTGAGCGCGGTTTCCACTGTCAATTAGCTGTCAATCAATTTAGCTCCGCCCCATCCACCCACGCATACACCGGTTAACCGGCTAATCGATACGGCACGGAGGCTCGTTGAATCGATGCAGCGAACATCGATGACAGTATTGTTGCCGTTGGCCAAGCCTGTGTTGTGTGTTTCGCGCCCTGCGCGTTTCTACGTCATTCTGACGTTTGGCCTGATTTCAGTCGCGCGTTTTACGGAAACAAATGTGGCGTTGTCGCGTCACGAAGTGCGTGTTTGAACCGAGTGTTTTCGACTGCCGTCGTCGTCGTCGAACGAGAAGACGAAGAGCGAAGAAAACGCGATCGTGAAAATCCGGAGAGGCGAAAAAGAGAGGGGGACGCGGAGAAACAAGATGGCGGTGAGTGGCGTGAACGGCAGCAACAGCGGCGGCGGTGGCAACAAGTCTTGGACGAGCCAGTCGCGAAACATCACGTCGCTGTTCACGAAGATCCACGGCTGTCTGTCGGACGCGATGGCCGGCGGCCCTTCGCCGTCGTCGTCGTCGCCGATCACGGCCGGCCACGGCCATCATGGCTGCGGCAGCGCCGGAAGTGGCGGCATGAGCAGCAGCAGCAGCGGCAGCGGCATCGGCGGCCGCCTGCCGGTGATCGACCGTCGCACCATCGAGAAGTCGTGGAAGCTGATGGACAAGGTGGTCAAACTGTGCCAACATCCGCGAATGAACCTGAAGAACAGTCCGCCCTTCATACTCGACATCCTGCCGGACACCTACCAGCACCTGCGCTGCATCTGCGAGAAACACGGCGTCGGCAGCGGCAGTTCCGGCGCCAACGACGACGCCATCATGTCCAACAGATTGCTCGGCGACAACGAGTACTTCCGAGTGTTCGTCGAGAACCTGATGCGCAAGTGCAAGCAGGCCGTCAAGCTATTCAAGGAGGGCAAGGAGCGGATATTCGACGAACAGTCGACGCACCGACGCAACCTCACCAAACTCAGTCTCGTCTTCAGCCACATGCTCGCCGAACTGAAGGCCATCTTTCCAGGCGGTCTGTTTGCCGGCGATCAGTTCAGAATCACAAAGAGCGACGCCGCGGACTTCTGGCGAGAAGCCTTCGGCGACAGGTAAGGCCTCCTGGCTACTGATCAAAGTAGGCCTACTGAGAAAGACATTTCATCGTAGAGCGATTACATGGGGGTAATTTCTATCGCGAAAGCACCAGGCATGGTCTATTGATTTAGGCCTACGTGCAATAACGAGTGCTTGAGCCAGTGGCGTCACCAAGGTTTTTGAGTACATTTTGCCCAAAAATGGGCTGCTATATAATGTAACTTTTTAAAAGACGGTTTCTCACGTAGACCTACACATGTACGAATTTTGCTGCGAATTTCTGTTAAATTCTAATACAAACTAACTACTAGGGACATTTTTCACATTCAGAGCTGGTTTCACATAGGCCTAGCCGAAATAGAAAAATTCGCCGATGTGAAACCAGCTTTTGTGGTGGGAAAATGCTCACGTTACCTATATAAGTTCGCGTGCGAATTTTTAACGGAAACCGCAAAAATATTCCTAGGCCTAGGCCTACATGTCAAACCAAGTCTGAATCAAGTGAATCAACTCCCGTTTAAATCATAAAATGAGGTTGAGGCCTAGGCCTCAAGTTTCAGTTACTCTACTTTGCTTTGACAGTCTTTTTTACAAACTGCATATTCATCGCTTAGGCCTATTTGTTTGTCCGTAGCTCATTAGGCTTAGGCATGTTGCCCGAGCGAAGCGAGGGCGTTGTGGGATCATGTAGAGAGACGATTACGTGGTACTATCACAGAGAAGTACTACTCTAGTATAGGCCTAGAAATGTAAGGCCTTTAATTCGGACGTTAGGTCTATGGTTTGACGACCCCGAAACATATATTACATGCATATGTGTGATTCGCATTTGCGTCACTCAAATGTGGGGCAGTTATTACAAAATTCGGATCGATCGATCCAGAATGATGTAGGCCTAGGCCTACCGCCTACATGCATAAGCCTAACGCAAACACGGAAATTCAGTTTGTTCGTTGTAGACGCGTCTAGCCGTGTGGCGAAGATCTTCTGTTTACTGTTGCTTGTAGGTCAGCCGGGTTCACTTTTCATACGTGTTTCTTGTCTGAACACGTGGTAAATGTAACATTATTGGCATTTCGCCAAGCCAATTCAAGGGGCGCGCATTCGAACGGTTTTAAGCACACACCGTACCGTACGTACTCCATCACCTGGCCAGTTTTGAACGAACAGTAGGCCTACATGTAGTCACGTGATTAGTTCGCAGATATGGAAGAACAATTAACGTCGCACGATCTATCGATGCACGTGCCATTTGAGTCTACTTCAGTAGTGGGCATAGCGCTTCGTTCGCTCGGACAACTAGGCTCGCGCAATGTAGGCCTAATTGAAAGGTCACTCAAGCTTCACTACTGCAGTGTAGCGGATCTTGTGATTGGCTGAATTTCGTCTGCTGGAGTGCTGGGCCTAGGTCTTGGCCTACATAGAGTGCCTGGAAGTGCATAGTCCAGGCCCTCTAGGCCACCTATATGTAAGCCTACATGTCCTACTGCACTGGCTTGCGGAATGGAATTTACGCAACAGCCATAGGTCTTCAATCTTCATGAAGGCCTACCGCTACATCACGAACATGTAGATCCATGTCCAAAGTCTGGTCCATAGGCCTAAATCTAAGTAGGCCTACGCCATGTCATACCGGTCATACATAGGCCTATTAGGTCTACACTGTATGTGCCTTTTAACCTAAATTGTTTGTTGGCTTGCGACTAAAATTTGACGCCATTCAGTCTGATTCTGAGTGATTTACGAAGGTAAACAAACGTAGGCTATTTGTTTTTATCTAAATTAAATACGCTCGCTGTGCAAGCTCAAGAGTCTATCAACATATATGAAACTTGTCCTAGGCCTAGCCTATTTGAGACTTGAGTTATCTCCACATCTAGGCCTAGGCCTGTTTTATTTTGCTCTTTGCCAATATAATCATTTAGCGCCATATTTGTTGACTTTTCTTGTTAGGCCTATTTTTCTAATATTTCTAGATTTAGGCCTAGATCTGGGCTTACATTCGCATAGGCTTACGAGCCTACTAACAATTTAATATCTGGGCCTATTTACATTACATGTATTGAATTTAGCATGTCGATTGATTCTTGAATGAATTTTTCAAGTGGGCGGGCAAAAGTGAAAAGTGGACAAGAGTCAAGACTGTCTAAAACACTAAAAACAAGGCAAATCTACAGGATTATTGATTTTGGCTTCATTGATTGCAGCTTTGAGCCTTTGTCATTTCTTAGTTTTTAGGTGAGGCTGAAAATTCACAGATTTTTGCCTGCTGGTATTTATTATTTCCGTTTATGGTTTCGTAGATTTCTTTCTTGATCTCGCTGATTGGTGACGTCATCCGACTTGCTGCAACCACAAGCGCAACACTCATATCCTGTCACTCCAGTTTGCTAAGAAAGGTCATTAAATGTCAAGTAGGCTCTTAATCATCTAGAACACCAATTTGACTTTTGTGGCGATTCGCACATGTGTGGTTGTTCGAGCGAGCGAAGTACTTTATCTGACATTCTGACTCAAATGACACGTGACTGTCCGTCGTTGTTGGTCGTCATATGCGAACCATAGAATCCAATTTAAAGGGGAGGTGACACCGATTTTCAAAGCAAAAACTCATCGTTCGTCCGATGAAACACCTTATTCGACAACTGTCCACGATAATATTTTTATTTCATCTCCATCCTTTCATTTTCTACGCTGATTCAAACGCGCTTCAACTTCTCTTCCGGGCGGCGCCATTTTTAAATACGGAGCCCTGTGAGCTACCTGAAGCCCCGATTTTATTCCATTAAGTCTACGATCGAAGGCTCATGGCGCGTGTCACGTGGAAGTGATTGTAGTTGGCTTATTTTATTTAAATAGGCCTAAATGCTAAAAATAGGCATTTTTATTGCAAAAAAAAATCTTAAATTAGGCCTAGGCCTACAAAAAAGATTTTTTTAAAAAATAGTGACTTTAAAAACCTAAAACTAAAAAAGGTCAAACTTCTTGTCGATTTATTGGGTCGACTTTAAAAAACCCCCACTGGATTATTGGGTTGGGTAGTTAGTGGCCAACCCTGCAGTGTAGAAGCCTTTGTACATGTACGTAGGTCTAGGAAAACGGAGAATGACAAAACGACCTTCTTGATGTAAGCCAAGCCCACTGTTGAGGATAATTTTGAATTTACACTAGACCCAGAGGAGAGGGAGTCGAGGAGGGCGGGTGTGGTCCCGAAATAAATGAATGAAACGCAACACTCATACAATGTAGCCTACATGTTGTAGTAGGCCCAGGCCTAAACCAAAAACATTTTTATGAATGAAATAATGAATGGACTTCGCATGCGTTCAGCTTGTAACTTGCGAGGGTTACCAAGTTGTTTATGGGGTGCGTGTGGATCACATAGGCCTACATTCGATAGGGCTCGGTGGGCCTATGCGGCTATAATTCGTTTAGACATAGGCCTACATGTAGGCCTACTTTACATACAGTACATACATATGTAGGCCCATTACCCTCCTTCATTTACATGTAATAATCCATTAGGCATAATAATACGTAAATAGGCCTAAATGTAGGCCTATACCGTAGGTCTACGGTAGGCCTACTCTTAAATGATTTACATGTAGGCCTATTTAAACTTCCACTAATGTACGACCAGTGTAGGCCTACGTGTTCCGTTTTGCCCGGGCAAAAAGACAAATATGGACGACGAATTATGTTGCATTGCCTGAACAAAAGTCGAAATAGGCCTATTAAAAATAAGGTAAAAGTAGAGTCATACGGTAATGAAAATGGTGAAATCGATTTCATTGTTTCAGATATTTGGACCATCCGTCTGGCTGTCTATTTGCCTGGTTTTATATAGCGGGCCCAAAAACCACCATCCAAAAAATGTGAAGGCTCTACAGTCTACATGCGTAGGCCTACAATTGTACCGGTACAATGCGGTGAACTAATGTAGTATTAACTATTATATAGGCCTACTACTACATGTATACCATGTAATATGTTTTAGGCTTAGATTTTTCGCCACTTGGATCGCTGCGACGCTCAATGTTAAATCGCAACTCTGTTTCCCTTTCATGGCGGCTGCTCAATGTTGATTCAATGGCAAAGTTTAGTAGTTTACTTTTAATGTCGGAAGGCAGACGAAGCTGATTCCCGGTTTACGTGGTGTAGACCTATAGGCCTAACTATTACTAGGCCTAGGCTATTAATACTACGACGAGTATTAGCGTCGTAAATGATTTCGCTAAGGCCAACATGTACTGGTAGGTTTACTCAGTGGTGCTTTCCCAAAAATTCCCTCGGGGGTACTATGGTTTTTATTGCGCAAGAGTCTACCCCCCCGATGAACTTGACTGATCTGGGACTACAAATTTTACTTAAATTTTAAGTGCAATAAAATGAGACTTGAAAATTTACAAATGTTCAGCTTGTTTCTGTATTACAGCAGTGCCCACAGACACATAATATTTGGCTGATTTCTTTTAATTTTGACGATTGTTAGAAAAGTTTCAATTTATTATACAATTTTGATATAAA
>JAQIYI010001914.1:0-10544 GCA_034700265.1 Polyzonium germanicum
TTTTATTCAATAACTTTGTCTATTTTGTATAAATCAAATGGAGCACATAGAACAACTGGGTTTACTCTAAATAATTTAGATTTAAAGGATTTATAGGCTAGTTTACAGAGTGTGCAGACTTCTCTGCGCACACACTGCAACCCAAATTTGTTAGAAGTTTTGTTCAAAACGAAAAGTTTCCATAAACCAAAGGTTGACTAATGCGCGCAGCTAGGCCTATGGCAAATGTTACGCATCGAGTCATAGCGCACACAGGATCACACACGCATGATCGACGCAAATAATGACCTGCAACCTCATGTACCATCTGCCTGCATCCGCACGCACGTCGACGTCCGTCGAAATTGATATTCACGCCATGCCAAACAAATAAACAAGCATCGAGACGTCGTTAGGCTCGTCCGCGATAAGTGATGCGAAAACCATTGCTCATGATGATGATGATGATCGTCGTCAGGCAATGCGGCCATGCCAACCGCCAGAAGGTCAAGGGCCTCCAGCAGCTAACCATAACGCACTTACGATTTCCCTCATTTCATCGAAGGAAAAAGGGTTGCCCGAAGCGGATTGATTTGATGCAAAAACAAAAACAATGCAATAAGCGCTGGCTCATTGTTTTGACATCGTCGCTGATCGCGATAAACGGCGCGATGTGGACGCGCCTCATTGAGTCCAAATGAGAGACTTGTGGAAGCCGGCCAGTTCACGCCTTGACGACCAGCCAGTCATCGATCAGGGCTATATAAAAGCTCGGTGTGCAGACAAGGCCATGGCGGATACCTCGAGGCACCATGGCCACGATCGCTGCTCTTCTGCTGGGCCTAGTCGGATCGGCCACGATGGCGACCGCCACGGTGCCCATCGTCACCGTCCAAGTGGCGGAAGGCCGTCAAGGCTACGGGGGAGGCGGCTACGGCGGCGGAGGAATGTCGATTAGCAGCTACGGATGTCCGTCGTGCCCGTCCTACGTCCAATGCGACGGCAAACTGGACGGTCTGCTGGCGTTCGGCGTCGGCGCGCTGCTAGGCCTGCTGCTGGCCGCACTGCGCGCCCAAATGATGATGATGATGGCACCCGCGCCAGCGCCCATGATGATGATGCCGGCCATGATGATGGGTCGACGTGGACATGGTGACCAGGACGAGCTCGAGTCCGCGTTCGAGGAATTCAACGAGCTGGCAACGAACGGCATGCACGGACGTCGCAGCAGCTCGCTGCTTCAGCTGCTCCATCTGCCCGAGGACACCGGCGACGACCTGGCGCCCGCCCTGGCCGATGCGTTGCGGCTCTTCACCAGCTCGTCCGCCGACCGGTGCCTCGAGCGCTGGCTCTGCCAACTCCATCACAAGGGCGGACTTGAGGCCAGGATCGCTTCCTTCTCCAGGTATATTATTTTACTAGTTTTTTCCGGGGTCAACAGGTCAGCTTTCTGCACACTGCGACCGCCTCCTAGTTAGACCCAGGTTAATTGTTGGCCGGCCTCTTTGATTGCCCGTGCACAGCATTGTCTTCGGCTGGTACACGAAAGGACGGAGTGGCGGCGGTCAGAAGAACATCTTGAGCGCCCTGGACGTCGAAGACTGCGCACTTTTGTCGCCGCACTGCAACGTCTCCTTGGCCGACCAACAAAAGCGTTGACGGTTGAACGCCATTGAAGACCAGACTGCTGACAGATTATCGGATTATCCATCAACACTTTCGCCTTAATCCTTGCACCCGACTTCCGCATTACTGGAAACACGTGGGGGGCAATCACTGCTAGCACATTCATGTAGGCCTTTATACTAATAATAATAATATGATGACTAGTCAGTCTGCAAACACCTGATGATAACTAGAAGACCCGAGTTGAATAACTAGCTCATTGTCAACTGGGTTGTTTAATAACTAATAGTTACTAGGCGGCCCGCGATTGGTACACGGGCCAGCTGATTGTCGGCCACGCCCACTCTCTGCACCTATTAATCATTATGTAATTGGAATTGATTAATGTTGATTTCGTTTGCAAAATAAAGTTTGAGGCCTAGTTGGCTGTGCCTTCATCTTTAATAGCAATTTAATTTTTCTATTATTTTTATTATTGAGAAGACCAGCCGTTGGTGCTGTTTGAAACGGACCAAATTAAACAGTTTGAGTATGCCTACAGATGCGATTCAAACGTTTCGTTTATCGATAGATTGCGACGGTAATCAATGTGCTGAGCACACCCGACAGGTCAGAGGCAAGCGAAAAATGATTTAATAAATGTCATTAAAGGTGAGCAGAAAATCGAGCGACTCGAGACGAGCCGCACAGTGCTGCCCCCACTTGAGAGATAGCCCCGCAAGGACGTCACGCGATGACGTCACGCGTCTCATCGATCGGCCATCGATGTGGCCGCCTTCATCGATGCGCACTTTCAAAATGTCCGCGGCGCGTCGCACGTTCTTCTCGACTTCTTCGGGCTCTTCTTCGAGTATCTGATCAGTTCAAAGGTAATTAGTTGATTTGAAATTAATTTATCCTTAAATATTCATGCGACGCGCTGGCCTAACTTTTAGCTGACGAATTGAAACCATGCAGGCGGTAAACAAACTTAACTGAAACACTGTTGCTGTGACACAATCGATTGAGAATATGATTTTGGCGCCAAAATGTTGGACGGGCCGCTCGGACGCTTCTTTTCACGCCCAGTGGCGCGTCATCATATGTGTTGTAGAACTGGGCCATTCGGCCTGACATCTTCTTAAAAGCTGTCACGTGACAGTGCGAAAGGGCTACACCGCTACAGTTTAGGCCTAATAAGATGCGTGCAGTTGCACATAGCATGGATGCCAGCCTGCTCGCATCAGCAAAGTAGGCCTACCAGTCTGCCTCGTAAGCTTGTTTTTCAGCTGGACGTCGCTTCATTCATTTAAGCTGCTTTCACGTGGATCAACTTTCGCCAAATTCGCATGCGAACTCATCATCACGTGACCCGCACCTTTGCACCTCCACTGAGCGTGTGAGAAAAGCGGGCGGGCACACGTGAAACCAGTTAAGAAGCTGTCTCGAGTCGAGGCACTCCCTATGCGCCTATAATTTTGTTCACTAATTTAGATATAGGCCTGTCGGAGCTGGAGAAAATGCAAAGACGTCTTGAGACTGCATGTCTTGGCTCGAGACAGTAGGCCTACAGTGCCGGGCGCATCAATCAATTGGTATCAATCAGCATATTTGCCTAATTGAATGCAGTGCGTGCGTTGTATAGCCTGATAGCTACGGCGACATAAACGCAGGCCTAACTTGAAAGCCAGGTGAGCCGATCGCTAGGCCTAGCTGTCGAGGCGCGCAGCTGTTGTGAATTCGGCGAGGTCTCAGTCTTAGTCCTGACTGAGTCAGCCTAGCCATCATGCTTACTGAGAACCACGACGAACTGTTACTGAGGACTACGCTAGCAAGGTATCGTAGAGCCAAGCTGCGCAAGTAGTCTAGACTAATTGCTAGCTACACCTGTGCTGTCCGTATGTGCCCCAGCTTTGAATTCTTTGATCACGTTTTTATGCCTACGTCTTCTATGGACGTATCGTCATCATGCGCGTTGGACGAACGTTGGTCATGCATGTGGGGAATGGACGAAAATCGCCCGAGCAATTACGGGCGGCCGCTCTCGCTCGGACTGTTGGTAGTATCGCAATGCAACTAGCCTAGCAGTTTTTCAAATGAAAGCACCATATAGTCCTAACGCGGAGATTGTCCACATTGCTCTGCTTGAGGGCGCTTTTGGTCGATACGAAGTCCGTACTGAAAACAGAAATCCGAAGTGGAATAGCCAAAGAACTAGGCCGGTAGTGTGTAATACTGCTAAAGTCCGAGCGAGGGTGGCATAATTTAAAAGAAATCATCGCCGTCGGACTTTCTGTAGTATTGCCTGCTACTGGCCTAGTGGCTTCTATACTTGAGAGAAGTTGCTCTGCTCGAGGGTGGGGACAGAGAGCGTAAAAGCCCATTCGCATTGGCCGATTTCTCTTAAAAATCGGCCCGATTTGACGTCATACGACGTCGGACCGACGTCGGGCCGACGGCTTTGAGCCCATTTTCAGTCGGTCGGATGAAATCAAAAAGTTTGTTTTTTATGTCCGACGAGCGAGAGAGTCGTATGACGTCATTAGGTTTCAACCAATCAGAGAACAGAGCGACCAGATAAGAGAGAGCAGATCAGAGAGAGCAGAGAGAGCAAAAAAAAAATCAGCTCGCTAAAAAGCAATTTATATTTCGTGCAGATGCCGCTAGATGGCGCATCTTAGTCGTATAGTGTGTAAAGGTATCGGATCCAACCGTCGGCCCGACGGCCGTCGGTACGACGTCGTACGACGGACTAGTTGGATAGTGCGAATGGGCTTTAAGTTGGAAAGCGCGGGCTCGCGATTCTTTGGTCGCGCAGACGCATGCGTAGAGAGGCGCGCTTTTTCTCGTTCGGCGCCAGAGTCCATTGCACTCGCGAGGCCGCTCTCTCGTTTCATCCTTATTATTACTTCACCAGTGGTGGCAGCCGCACTCGACGACATGGAATCATCGCTCGGTGCGTGACAGTCTGCCGTTCGGACTACGTGTTCCTCGCTCTTCCTCGGTGCTCAACGGACATGGCCGCTTCTGCGCTCTCCATGGACCACACTGGCGCGGCGTCTTCGCCCATCGTGCCATCCGACGCGTGAGACAACCCTCGAGTCCCTCCCCGACAGCGCATTCTCCGCACTCGAAAGTCCAAGGAAGCGCACGTGCAGCCAGCCAGCGAGAGGCGGACGGAGCGAGCGTGAGGGACGCCGTCGACCCAGGACAGACGGCCACATAGAGCTCCTCGGTGAGTACGTTGACTCGCGATGTCAATGACCTTGCGCCAGTTGTGCAAGAGCCCAGGCTCTGCCAAAATCTATAGCCGCGCTTCTCCAAGGGCTGCATGCCGCAGCCATCGAGCCTTCGTCACAATAACACGCGCCAACTTAAACGATTCTCCTCCGTTTCCTATTTTAGGCTTTTCTCATTCCTTTCATGGCTGCTTTGCGCAGCGAAAGCCAAAACTGGAGCCAACTTTATATCTCTCTCATTGTGCGTGTCTTAGCTTGCATTTTTGTTAGGCCTGCTTCATTGCTTTGACTGCGAACGCGAGCGAAAATAAACGCGGACAGGCTAAGATACGCAAACGCTCAGCAAATGCATGTTCTAGCAAGTGTACGGCCATTGTTATTTAGGCCTGTCTTCGTTAAGTGTTTAGCGCTGGAGCGAGAGGAAACTTTCCGTTTCTGCTTGCTCGCAGAAAAGCTCTCTCTTGAGAGAGAGCGCGTTTGAGCGGAAGCCGAGAGTCGTTTCCTGCTCTCGGCTCGACGCGAACGCAAGCCGTAAGCTCGAGAGTTCAATGACCCCTTCGCTGCCATAGTAAAAGCCAGCGTATGCTTATCACGCGTGGAAAGCTGTGTGTTGTTAGGCTTATACAAGAAACTTTTTTCTGAAAAAAAAAGTGTAAATGGAGGTAAATTTGGGGTCTTTGCACGGGCTGGATGACTGTCGTTAAGCATCGCAGTTTTTTATTTGTTTTGTTTTGTTTTCAGTCTCAATAGTAGTTGCTCTGATGGACTTTTGTTTTCGTGCCTCCTATATCGTACTTTTCAATTTGCGCAGACTTAGGCCTGCGTGTACTACTAGGCACAACTTAGGCCTATGCTGTACATTTGTTTATATATTTATTAATTTAGGTGATCCCGATCGCGTCTAGGAATGCCCAGAGGCCTACTAGGTGTCCACTAGAATAGCTACTGTAACTGCATTTAATGCACCGTGGCCCAGGAGGGTAAATGCTCGAAATTAAATAATTTTCCAGAAGCGCAGGCTATTTTCAACTTGTATTGTATCTTGTATTTCAAATTGTTTATTGTATAATTAGTTTGCAAGGTGATCTCGACTATTCAATTTATGGAGAATAAGTTTCAATTTTCCTCCTGAGCCACCGTCGCGCAATTGAATGTTTAATAGCAGTTTACATTTTGATTTCTAGTGGAAACGTATAGTAGGCCTGTCAGTGTCATATGACAAATTGGCGAACGTCAAACGACTTGACCACAATGCCGTGATGATGTTTCTATTAGGCCTCGTAATAGCGCCATAAAGAACGCTATAAGGTTCAACGGAGGTTATGTTAGTTCTACGCTGAATCAGCCAGTGGTTAAGATGGGGGGGGGGCACAAGACAGGCAGAATTCTCCTTTTTGGAAAAGTCTTTTTACACTTTTTAACGCAATTTTATTTTCTGCAACTTAGGCCTACAGAGAGCTCGCCTGCCTACTCAATGAGGCGAGCTGAAAGTGAGAGAGACAAAAGAGAGGCCATTGACCCAGCCAGCAGCAGCGCCTTAGCCTGCCGCCATCTTGTTTTCCATAGGCCTAAATCTCCTCCACGTCTTTGTATGACTGACGTGTCACCGCGCGTGAATCACGATGGCTATTCGCGTCGTCGATGGACATTGTCTTGCGATGGCCAAGAAACCTGCCTTGGCTTATTCACTGTTAGACCAGCAGACTCGCCGCAAAATGGTGACATTGGACATTGGTTGTTGTGGGAAATTAAGCCGAGTTGAAGATAAGATTGAAGAAAGAAAGCCCGTGGACGCGCATTTCGAATTGCATGATGATACTGGGCCTAACAATGAATTGAATCTAACGAATTGGAAATGATTCAAGGGACAGGCCTATTGATTGCAACAATTAAATGACGACAGTTTGGTAGGCCTATTTTGGCAAGCTGTCTGTCAACGGGTCCTGCAAACTCATTGGAATTGCAAATAGGCCTCATGCAACTAGGCAATTGGCATGCAAAGTACTAACAAAGTCCAGCGAGAGTAGTTGCCTGGCATGACATCGCCAGCAAGCAAATGATTGTCACCATGTAAACAGGAAAGGAGTGTCGTCTGCTACCCGCCATTAAGAGTAAACTTTGCCATTGAATCACCATTGGGCAGGCGCCATGAAAGGGAAACAGGGTGGCTCTGTAGTGCTCCTAGTGGTGGAAATGTAAAGCCCTAAATCGATTACATGGTGAATACTCTTTGTCTTTCTAATTGGTCAACATAGTGCTGGAGATGGGCCGCCAATGCGAGGACATGTTGGCGGCCAAGTTTTAAAATAAGAGAAAATTAAAATGTTGGAAAGTGGAGAAACGCAAAATGTGCGAAAAAGGAAATTGCAAGTGCGACGAGCCAGACGAGCACGTGCGCAATTAAAACGTGCTGCAGCGTGATTGGATGAGGCGATGCGCAGCGACACGTGCAGCACGTGGCCTGCTTTGATTGGAAGGGAGCGCAGAGAGGCTGCGACTGAAGTCGTGATCGACTCGAATCGCTCGTGATTTGCGCAGTGAACGTGGGTGGGGCTGAGCTGAGCTGAAATCGAGTTGCACGATGACTCGCGGCGCAGTTCGCTCACTCTCCCGTTCAGCCATTCTGGGGTTAACGACCTCGTCGGTCGCCGCCTCATCCCCATCGGCAGACTGGGCTAGTGCTCGCACTACTAACGGAAGTCCGAGCGAGAGCGGGCTATATTGAAAGAACCTTAATGCTAAGCGCATTGTCGCATAGACCTTCTCATGGTTTCTTTCATTTCATTCAAATGCAAATCTCCTGTGGTTTGCTATTTCTAAAATAAATAATGCGCCTAGTTGGTCGATTCGCACGCAAATTAAGCGAAAATTCGCAGCGAATAGTCGTCCGTGTGAAACCATGAAGCCTCGCTGGTTTCTGTAAACTTTAGGGCTGGAATCACTAATCCGACTTTTAGAGCTGCCTCGACTTGATAAAATCCTGAGACTGTCGGATTAGTGATTGCATGCGGATGGCGCACGTCACCGATGCAAGCGAAGATGATTCGTATCGCACGGTGCTATTGAGGGATTGCCGACTGCTGTGCGGTGGGACATCGCGCCGCGCAAAAGGCGTCCACGGAGACCGAGAGGCACTGGCGGCAGTCTTCGGAGTGTGGGGCAATGACCCCGCGTGACCCTCCCTCTGCCCCTCCTCCAATCCACCCGACGCTCAATTACAAAGGAACAGAAGTGCACTGCCGGAGAGACACTTGTGTGCACGGCCATGAGGATGCCATCGGGCCTAGCCGGGATGGGTTAAGTGCTCCGAGCTGGGCCTAGTCGTGCAAACGCGGTCACTCCAGCCTGCAGCAGACGCTCTTCGAGCGACGACCAGCCTAGTAGCAGCCTCAAATGGCACGCGCGTCTTTGGCGGATATCTGTCTGCCTGCCTGTCAGTTCGCATGACCTGCACGTCCAAGCACTTGCAATAGAAAATGCCATTATTCACACGTGCAATAGGAAAGCTGCATGACGCGTGTCAAGGCGCGCTCACAGTGAAAGCTAAAACTGCAACCGGCAGCAAAAACCTGTGGCGTAAAATAAGCAACTTTGCTTGTAGATATTAATTTTGTTTGTTTTATTCAACTTTTAACGATTAATGGCAATATGGCTAAAGGGAAAAACGCTAGCTTGCATTCCAAGTATCTCGGCTTGCTGCGCTGCGAACCTAGGCCACTAGCCCGCTAGCCTAGTTGGTGCTAGCTAGGCTTAATTGCGTGTCCACTTCCAGAGCCAAGATTGGTGGCTCGAAGGGAATCGAGGCCCGGAGGCAAACTTTGCGTCAATCCTCGTCGAATTAAGCTCGTCGTGCAATAACGTACTTGGGGACTGGGGAGGCCTATTCGAGGACTCGGCTAGGCCTACTTGCTTACATCATGGATGGCAGCTAGAATGCTGCCGCTGCTTGAGTTCCATGAACCGAGCTCTCGTCAAAGACTACCAATAGGCCGACTGCATGCGATCCCCTCCGCCAGTAGTTAGGCCTTTGCTTTGTATGCACTTATGCAGTTCATCTCGCTTTCTCGCTCTTTTCTTTCTGTTTCTTCGCGAAAGTGGGACGAAGCGGCAATGACCAGCTAGTGAGAGCGGCGCCGAAGCTCAAGCTGCAGCTCGAGCTGGCCGCCTCGGCTTGCGCGGCGCGCTCAATCTGCCAACTGGCGAAATAAAGGCTAGGCGAAGCGGGGGTGTTGTGGGGGGCATTGACACACCATCAGTCCAACACATGTCTTCGCCGCAGTACAGGCCTTGATCGAAGCTCGTAAATACACTTCGTTTTGCATATTTTCTCCATTCAGCTCGGCTGATTCGAATAGTGTTGACAAACAAGATTTCCACTCGGAATGGACGACATTCGAAAGTCGAATAGTCTCCCCTTATATGTGTGCGTGACGCGCGTCACGGATCGCACGTGCCATCAAATTTGAGCTGGAAAATTTGAATTGTTGTAAGTTTTAGACGTTCCATTTAGGACGATCTAAGGGCGCACGTGCAGAACATACGAAATAGAAAGATTATCTTGAAAAACGCGTGAAAATTGTATTCTTTAAGGGGGGGTTTCACATGCAGCGACGAACGAGCGAACGAATTCGCGGCGGATTGGCGCGAACAGACCCTTCAAGTGGATCGCCTGACATTCGCTGCGTGCGAAACCAAGGTGGCAGCCAAGGAGAAAGGCTGGTCCAGCGTGACCTGTGCCTCACGGTCCGCACCTTCTCAGAAGCCATTGTGCAGCCGAGTGACAGCAGCCAGGCTCCCGTAGGCTGGCAGAAGACGCGATGCGACGCGACGCACCAGCAGTCGAAAGAGGTGAATGACCGACGAGCGATTTCGCTCGCTTTCTCTGCTCGCAGCAGCCTTGCTCGTGTCGATCTCCATCTTGGGCCTATTCGTCCACTCCATCTCAATCGCAGATTTATTGCCGTCCATTTCCCAATTGTAAAAGCAAATTTTGAAAAAAAATCCATTTGTCGACTTGATTTGCAAGCTTTCAGCTTTTAAGCTGGTTTCACGTGTACGACGAATTTCGACTGCGATATTTCACATTTCTCATCACGTGACCATTTTAATCACACACACACATAGGGGTGCGCGATGAGTTGGCGTGCGAATTGTGCATCTGAAAGTCTTAAGGCGGCTTCTTGTTGCTCGCTCTCGGCTACCCGCTGCCCGCTTCCGCTCTTGCACTTTTCTTTTTCTTTCGGTTTCTTCTTTCTGGTCTTTGAATGAGGTAAGAACGCGAGTGAGTCAATGTCCTCTGCCATGGCGGAGTGAACAAGCGAATGACCCCGCCTCCTTCGGGCGAGCATCTTGCGGCGCATCTTGACCTACATTTCGTTCGCGCGCTCTCGTCTCTCGCCATCCTCTCTGCCAGGCCTAGCGCAATGGCCATCCGCCTGGCTCCGCATCGAGCCCTCCAGCGATCCCGGCCCGACCGAGCTCTAAACTAGGCTAACGTGTCCGTCGGAGTCGTTCACCCAGGCTTCTTCTCAATCTCGTTTGAGACTTTTATGGGACGAGCTTTTTCTTAGCAACAACAACGTGGACTAGGATAGTTGCGCGCAATGCAACTTATGCGCGGGCCCCACTGCTCCGATGCGTCCGCTACGATACGACAAGATTCCATGCGCTACGTATCGTTTGTTGCGTGTAGTTCCCACTTGTCCGTTGCGTTTTCATTGC
>JAQIYI010001915.1:0-10544 GCA_034700265.1 Polyzonium germanicum
ATCTCGCTCGCTCGGAGCTAAAATTATAGGTTTTCTAGCATTTCGGAAAATATTAATTTTATTATTATCCCCATTCAATATTTATTTATTTTTTATTTATCTTTGTTAGTTAAGTAGCCGTTATGGGCCATTTTTTCGGTCCGGGTGACACGCGGCTTGACCTTTCGGGCTTTCACGGTGTAAACCACCCAATCCCCCATTGGAGTGGGCATATAAATTCTCATCATAACAATCAGACGGTTTTTTTTTATTATCGTCCGTGTATTTTCGTAATTTATCGCGACTTCCGTTTTTGATTGGGTTGCTTTTTTTTTGAAATTTTTCATTTATGTTTTTCTGAATGAAATCATTAAACTTGGGCGGATAAATAAAAGCTTGTCAGACAAAGAAACAGTAGCAGCTAGCACCTTCTGTTACAGGGTGTTCTAGGCCTAATTATGTAAAGCTCGGTCGAACTACTGCAGTTGCATTCAACTTGATCTCAAAATTGAATGCAAACAGTCGTGTTCAACCACCTTGTTGAACGCAATCAGTTGCATAACGAGAACTCAGCTTCATGGATGATTCTGACTATGCAGAATTTATATCGCGCCACCTGACGGAACTTTTTGTCACAACTGGTTCGAGTCGGGTTGCGCGATAAAAATTGCACAGTTAAAATAAAGTAAGATTAAAGCGCGCTCACAGTAAAAACTAAAACTTGAATTTGTTGAGCACCAAAATGTAGCCTATCTTATCTTAGCTGGGCTGGTTTTATTTTACAAGCAAAAGATAAAAAAGATTGGATATTTTACGCCAGGATTTATTTTTTGCTCCACGTTCTAGTTTTAACTGTGAACGCGCCTTTATGCCTTCAATGAAAAGCTGAATGAAAACGATTTAAGCTCCCCTTCATCCGCCATCATTGCATGGTGAGAGGATAGGCCTAGATGTTGAAATTCATGCATAGGAAATGACCATTTGTGCGTGAATGCCTGACTGACTGACTGACTGAATGTAATATTGTTTGCGCCAAAAGAGATTTTCTTGGGCCAGCAGCAGAGCTCGACAGCTTCACGGTCAAAAATCTAAATTGACAGGAAATTCATTTTGTATTTCCATCCTAACTTTTTTATTTCATTTTTTAAAAGCTAGGCCTATTTCAAGTTGGTTTCAGCCGAACATGCAATATCCCGTATCCCGGCGGCTCTTGAATATTTTTGTTTGCATTTTATGGAGGAATAAGGCTAGCCAACAACGGAAACTGCTGTTTCCTCTCGACGTAAATTTCGAAGCAAATTTTCAGATTTGATATTTTTTCTCTCTTTACCTGCCTACCGTATAATAATAAACGTGAGACAGTCACCCAAAAATTTGCTTTTTTATGCACAGAAAACAATTCGAGTACCGGGTAGTCTGTCTCGTGGTCACTTTTAAAAGCAAAACGCCCAGTTTTATTGGGGGCGAAACGATAAACAAATTAATCAGGCCCTGGATAATTACGAGCTTTAGCGACTCAACAAGTCAACAAAGCAGACGAAATTTCTCGTAGTTTGATGGATCTTCCATCCACTTACTAATTGCAACTACCATTTCACTACATGTCTGTAAAATGGCATGCAACCATTTTATTGGTCCAATTAGTTCTCATAACAATGGAAAAAACAAGATGTTATTTTTCTTATTAAAACTCTGAAACAGAGAAATTTCTTAATTGTTTTCAGTTTCATTTTCACTCAAATAATAAAACTAGCAATTAAGCGCAATTAATTTATTCAGAGTTTGTTTACTTTGTTATTCATACGTGTAGGAGTGTGTAAGCTATATGCATTGCTCAGAGTAGGTTTATATTTTATATAACCATTTAAAATAAAACTTGGGCCAAGTTTATTTGAAAAGACGCAGAAAAAAACACATCTCAATTTTAGCGACTCGTGCCAGAATTTAGCGTGGAGGCAAACAGGAACAACGCGTGATTGAACACTACTTGACTTGGGTGAACACTGAAATTCACGCTTCCGTAAATCTCTACATCTTAGAAACAACCTGTAATTTCTATCCCCCTTCTATCTTAAGTATATATTCTCCTTTCTCAACCCACCATTTCCAAAACTCCTCCTGCTCTTAAAATTCACTATTTTGCATCATTTTCAAACATTACACAAAAAAACTTTCAAATTTAACTTTTCGTCGAGCCCCAGGCATAAAACTAGCATTCCGTTTTGCCCGCGCGAAATGGTGGGCAAAAGCAGACGACTAATTATTTGACATAGGCCTAAATTAAATTAAAAACATTAAAAATAGCGCAATAATTATATTAAATTGAAAACATTCAAAATAGTGCAATAGTAGAATAAAAATGATGAAATGGATTTGATGCGTTTCAGATTTGCACCATTTACGAAGCATGAACCCAGATTTAATCTCAAGCATGACTTTCATTGTACTATTGCGATATTTTGAATGTTTAAGTTCAGACTAGGCCTACTTGAGAAATTAAGAAATGCAGGATGGCAAGTTTAGTAAGTCTAGCTCATTTAAAAGTCAATGCTAACGACAGCTTTCTTGCTGCTGGTTACAACACTTGATATTTTTTTCGTAACTTTCCGCTCCAATTTCCCGACTTATTACGACAATTTCTCGACGCCCCACAAACGTGACCCCAAACTCCAATAAACCATCAAATACGAGCCTAAAATAATATATTGGCTATAATGTAGGCTTAGAAATAATAAATAAAAAACATTGGCTAATGATGTATGACTTTTAGGCCTATATGATGCATAACTTTTAGGCCCATATGATGTATAAAGTAGGAAGATTAACCGCCAGGTGGCGCAGTTTTCCGCCGTCTGCTTTTATTTTTTGTATATTCACCACCACCCCCGCACCAGCAGTAGCACCGAAAGCCAAGCACGTAAATGACCATAACAGCGGGGGAGGAGTATAAATGGCTTCCTGTTTGAACTTTTTTTTCCAGAAATTTATTCACAAAAAGTACTAGTAGGCCTATTTTTTTTTCCTTTAAACAGAGAGAAAGTGGCGCTTTTTTGTAAGGGGGTTGGGAATTCATTGAACACCATTATAAAAATGTGAAAAAAACTCCCCTTTAAAAGGGGTTTTTTTTCTTCGTCTTCCACAAGCGAGCGAGTAAAAGTGGGCAAAATGATTTTTGTCCAGACTGTTAGACTGTAGAAAGTGGCCAAAATTGTCTACTAGAATTTAATTGCATGTTTGGTTCGTGACGCTACAACAATGAGCTCGATCTTATCATCATTTTATTAATTTTTAATACTAAATGCAAAATAGTTCGTCGTCTGCTTGTTTTTGCCCACCAGGCGGACAAAACTAGTTTTGCCCACGCAAAACGGAAATCTGCCCTCGCGCCACTTATGAATTTGCAATAGCGCTAGACCCTCAATTTTCATTCTTTTTTTTTTCTCCTGGCAACACTGCCACGCCACCCATGCGTTCTACACTCCATTGAGCATCACTTGATACGCGCCACCTGGTGTGTGGCATGCAGATGATCTGAGCATCTCGTAGCAAATCGTAGGCCTACTGCATGCAGTAGTCATCTGCGACGGCACAAATCTATCTAGAGTAAATCGATCTTGTACGGAACAAGAAGAAATGCAGTCGAAAAGAACGAAATTATAAAATCACGCACATATGACGCAGCGTATTTCGTGAGTAGGCCTACGCGACGCAATTGTTGCGACTAATTGTTGCAAGATTAATTAATTATTAGGCCTGTCTGACTGCCTACGATTAGTTGCACTAATTCGCACGTAGCGGACAGGAAAGAGAAAGAAGAAAAAAATCTCAAAATGCGCCGAGTGACAGGGCAGGGGAGGGGGAAGAAGAAAATGGATACCGGAAGTGCACGTTGAACAACCCATGTGTGTGCGCGTAAGCGCGACAAATACCGACAATGCACTCCTCCGTATTGAGACGAATGTCTTGGGTCGGCAGCATAGGAGTATTTTTGTCGGTGTTTTTTTTTCTTCCGCAAAACTTTTAAAGGTCGCAGAGTCGGTAGAGTGGCTACACACGATGACCTTCTTACCTCGGCATTTTATATGCTTTAAACACCTTGAAGGTAGATGATTAGACCTATGACTTTATGATTATGATGATCCTTATTTTTTCCACGCTAGTTGCCACGTGATCAACAGCTGTTGATTTTTTTCACCTTCAACTTGATGATTTACCGTGATTAGGCCTAAATCATATTCCGTTTGATTTCAATAATCAAATCAATTAAATCAATCAATTCGATCAAATCAAATCCTTAGAAATTTAGAAAATTTGGGTAATTGCGTACAGCGCCTCTCGCGGCGTTCTTCATAACTAGGGCCACCAACCTTCTGGTTTTTAAGATGGAACAATGCAAGAGGCCATTGCCAAATGGCAGTGGCGTATGCAAGATTTTTTGTAGAAATAATTACCAGTGGTAATTATTTCTAGTTAACATTATATGACATGGAATCTAGCCGAATTTGCCAAATTTCAAAAGTTATTACTTATTAGGCCTATTTGGCTAGGGCGATTTGCTTGTTGAACTAGGCCGTAGTTTATAGGCCTAATTTAATTCGACAGCACGTAGGCCTACAGCACCGGTAATCGATAATAATCGCAGTCCTATTGATTGGCGAAGCATTGTAGAAGTTTGGCCCGGGCCTAACCTTGATACTGTACGTGTCGGAATGTGAACCCCGCACGCGCGTGTTTGCAAGGAAAAAACATCTGTCGAGTTGGAGGATGGGGGGGAAATAGCAGAAACATGGCGGCCGACGTCTTTCAGAAATTCAGATGGCGCAGAAGGTCGCGTCTGTAACCTCCGATGAGGTCCAATATGTAGGGAGGGAGGGGGGTATTTTTTCACAATTCTGATCGAATCGACTGGTTTTTGATGTCACATTTTTTGACATGAACCGCCATAGACTTAATACCCTTTTCATCTTATTTTTTTTACTATTATTCCCCCTCCCATCGCCCTTCTTGTCCACCTTTTCATCTTACCCGTGTCACCTGCAGGTTTCTACGGCGGCGACGGCGATAACCATAATGCAAGCTCGCCATTTGGCCCAGAACAAAAAATAAATTCAACGGTGAAAAAGTTCCTCTCTAGCCAGGTGGTGTGTGGCAAAAAGGGCAAGAAAAAAGCCAGGGGACACGCGTGGACAGAGCCAAAAACCTTGATCCTTCCCCCAACCCCCACCTTTCGAACCCAATACACCATATGGAGGAGGAGAAGACCCCGGGGGTGGGGGAGGGTTAATGCGCGTGTGCCGCCTGACCTCTTCTACACGTATAAAGTGCCTGCTGCCGCTGCTGCTCTTCAATGTATTGATGGCTGGCTGGCTGCTGTCTGCTGTCTGCGCAACAACTTCAACAAGGGCACAACAAGGCCCTGGGGGAACACGCGTCCAGTCCACCTTTTCAGTAATCTCCACTCACTGCTAACTAATAGCGTCCCACCTTTTACCGTAGGTCTGCAGATTATAAGGATGTTTATTTTTAACCCCCGCCACCCTTCACCCCACACCTTTGCAGCACCCCCTCTTAAAATAGGCTTACGTTTGTCGTGGCTCGACATCATCGTAGCTTAGAGTCTACGATTATTATTATTTGGTTATCATGAAGTAAAAGAGAATAGCCTGCATAAGTCTATACACCATGTAATATTTGTAGACTTCACATTTTCGCCGCTAGGAGCGCTGCACGCAGTGCTTTCCATGTTAAATCACGACCCAGGTTCCCTTTCATGGCGGCCGGCTGCTCAGTGAGGGGATTGCCTTTAACGGTGGCTAGCAGACGACGCATCATCTAAGTTGCACACAATCAAGCTGCCATCTTTGATTAATGCTTGTGTAGGCCTACATGCACGTACAAACTACCACGTGCATCATCTATCGTTTGACTTCAGTTTGACGCAAAAGTCTCAAATATGTAGGTGGGTGGTCACCGCGCGGTCTAGACCAAGTTGAAACGCCCTAATTTGCATACGTTGCAAGTCAACAGAACCGCATTTTCACGCCACGCCATCATCTCGACGCAAGCCAGAACTTGTCAACTTATCGCACTGAACGACTCCCCATCCTTATAAGGAATAGTATAGGCCTACTAGTACCATTTTGACGTCATTATACTCTTAACAAATAGTAAACAAATAAAAAGAAATTCCTATCGGACAGTGCTTCAATTATTTTCATGCGATCCGACCAAAAGTTGTATCGGGTCGCATGACGGAGATTGCACAGTGGGAATCCAACTTGTTGGAAGCAGGCCCTAGGTGTTCATTAATCGGTATTGGGTCGAATTAATTGGATAGCTAGAATCCAACTGGCGACAGAAACTGAGCAAAATTAGAGAAATTACATTTTTTTAATAAAAAAAAAACCTCGTGTTTCACGGGGGGGGGGGGGAGGATAGCCTATATTTGAATAATTCGTCGGCAATTAAAAGATGGCGTGGGCGGGCAAACTAACGAACGAACGCCGGTCTCGCTTAACCGGTTCGACGGTTCGTCTAAACGGGTGCGAACATTCGGCGAGTTTAGCGAAACGATAGGATTCAGTAATTCCAATAAGTATAGTTGCTGCTCACGTAAAGCCTATCCATGGGCGGGGGATGGAGGACCCCCTCCCTCTTATAAAATCTTCTTCAGAGCTAAAAAAAAAATGAAAAATAAAAATGGCCTTTAAAAATAGCGAAAAATCTATTTATAAAGTCCATAAATGAGGTAAAAATGAGAAAAATAAACTTTTAGGCTTCCAAATAGCAAAAACAAAATGCAACTAAATAATGGAAACACCCCTCAAAGATAACATAAAATGCGCCAAAAATCCACAAATAAAATGCTAAATATGGAATGAGGATAGGCCTAACAAAAATCGTGTTAGGCCTAATATTTTTATTAAGGATCGTCCCAGACCTCTAAAAATATTAACTGTCTCAATGTCATCAACAAGATCCGCGCCCTATAGTCGTCAGGGTAGGGCGGACGGTGGGATAGAATGGGATCTGTCGAATTGTCGATGTCAGCCAGGGTCGTCGTGACTCACGTGAGACAAGAGCTCAAAATCAAGTCTGATGTGTCTCTCCTTTATACGCCCTATATCGTCCGCGCATATTTATCTGGCTTCACTGACGGGCTTAAATGCTTAATGGCCCGCGGATAGGTATCAAGAGGCGCGCGCGCGCGCGCTCGTTCAGCTTCAACAGAGGCGTAAGCAAGCCTTGGCAGAGCTAGAGTTCAAAGAACCGCGAAAAACCTAAAAAAACTACTCGCGATTTCCTTCAACAAAACAATAAAAAATTATTACGCGTCAAATAAGTATTGAACGCGAATATTTATGCGAAATAAAACAAACCGATCATTATTGTCGAAATTGGGGGCGCCTTGAGACACACGGACGACGTGTGTGGACAGGATAGGCTACACGTAAAAATCAACGGAACGCTAAATAATGACGTCATTTGTAAAGTATCCCTGCTAGGCGTCTAGCCAGAATAAAATTTACAATTGACCTAGGCCTCCTTGTTTAGGCCTAGTGTTCAGTTGATGTTTACATGTAGCTATTGTTGTAGTGAATCCGTTCAGCCCTCGAGAAGGAAAATGTCCCCCTTTTGACACTTTTGTGCACTAATTGCGAAAATATTATTTGAAGGAAACAGACAAAATGGCTGCCCTTACCCGCCGCCGCTTATCTAACCGCCCCCGCGCGCGCATTTGATCGCATACCAACGTGAAGAATTTATACCTCCGTTTCGAAGTCTTGTCCCGCGACGAACACAGTAACACACACGATAACTATATTTAACTGGTTAACACACGCGTATTATTAACTAGGCCTTCTTGACTAGTTTTGTAAGCGCGACACGAGGAGCACGTTTTTTTCTGCCGTCTCCCTCCCACGCCGCCTTCTTCTCGAATATCCGAACAAAGCAGTTCCGCATTCGATCGTGGTTTCGAAATTTTTTCAAATTGAAATATTCTTCGATAAATCAAATCAAATATGCTTGGTATCACCAAGAGTAATAAAACTAAATAAAATAAAATACAATAAGAAATTTATTTAGAAAAAATTGATAATTTTTTGAAAACTTTCTGCGGGACTGTGGCACGGTTACAAAGTGGGACCGTGCCGCGCGCCATTTTCAAATTTATTCCTAATTGAACTTACTACCGGTACACCGCATGCAGGAGCATTTACAAATAATTGTCGGTAAGCTTTTGTAATTAGTTCATTGTGTTTTCACGAAATTAGTTAGTTAGTTAAACGTTTTTAAGACAAAGGAGAGAGTGCCTTTCTGACCTAGACTCTGTGATCTATGGCAAATTTGATTAGGCCTAAGTAAGGGGTCGTCATGGACTCATGGTTGACGGGGCAGTTGCCCTTTGCATTCTTTTATTTTAAACAGGCCTAGATATAGCTATAACTAGGCAACTAGTCGCGTTAAACTTGTAGGCCTTGCTTAATTAATTAATTACGATATGCAGTAGGCCTAGGCCTACAGTGTGAGTACACGTTGAATGACATCAACCTCATTAAAGTCTAGGCGTACAATTGTACATGTAGATAGGGCCTACACGTTGGCCTACTGTGTGTGTAATTGCTGAATTAATGTGGTTAATTAATTTGTTTGTTGTTGTTTTTTGTCACAGACGCTTGTTCGTCGCGCTCCACGCCCAAGCCTCGAACGCCCTCGCCGACGATACGACCGAATATCACATTCCCGACGTCTGTCTGTCCGCCCAACTACGACACGTGGTACTGTCTGAACGGAGCCACCTGTTTCACGGTCGAAATCAGCGAGTCCGTCCTCTACAACTGCGTGTGAGTATTCTGTATTCATAACGTGTTTTCAATCTTGCGAGCTAGAAACATTGACCACTAATTAGTTACTGATACCAGGTTCGAATTAATAATCTCTTGTATTTCTGTTTCTTTTTCGTGCAGATGCGCCGACGGCTACACGGGTCCCAGGTGTGAATTCAAAGATCTTGATGGTTCATATTTGCGTAAGTACAACATTGATACGAGTATCTAATAATAACATAAATAATTTCCGAACGAGAAGGTAGAGCTTGTGTTTATGCAACGTTAAGTTTCAACTAACTTGGTTTTCCTCGTTCTTTCGTTGCTCAGCATCCAGGGATAGAATAATGGTGGAGAGAGCCAGTATAGCCGGAGGTGTCACAGTTGCCGTCCTGCTAATAGTCATCATCTCCATAGCTTTCTACATTTACAGCAGGTTGGTAATTTATATTGTAATTTCCCTCAAATCAGAGCCAAGTGAGATACAATAAAACTGTATACCCACACTTGTCACTTTGAATTGAAATTGAATTAATACTAGTTTTGACAACTTGAATCAGGAGACGGAAAAAGGAGCGAAATTTGACGGTCACGGACGGCATAGACGTGCGGCCCAGACATTTCAGGTCTCACAGGTTGTCGCAGCAAGGTGGAGAACATAGCGTCCGGCAGTGTCGGTCCATCTACCATCACGTTAGTGCTCCTATCTTGTATTTGATTTGTTTTCCTGTTCGTTAAATAAAAATATATAACGTTATGTTTTTTTGTTTTCTAGGATCTCGAATCGGGAGACGGTGGTAACCTGCGAAGGGATCTTACTTGTGCCGTCGAAGATATCGAACCACGGAAGTCGACGTCGTCGAGTCAAAGGAGCGGTGCGCTTGGCGTTGGTCCTTGATTTCCAGTTCGTCACTGGGCCCACCGCGCCGCTTACTGTGCGCTCGACTGAAGACGCCTTTTCAAGACTAATTCAAGTCGTTGGAATGTTAAGTTATTTATAAGAATTGAAAAAATTTCTCCCAGTGAGCTTCTAGAACCGCTCTTTTGGATTCGTTTTCTTCTGTTTCCTGACGACATGCATTCATCCATCAAAGCGGAACTTGGAAAACTCCTCGCAATTAACTTTGTTGACTAAAACTGTAATTTTTCTTCCATTCCTGAAGAAATCTTCCTTTTTAACCGTTTTGCGTCACTCTGGTCACACATACATACACACTCGGATGAAAGGATTAATCAAGACGCATGCGCAATCACAAATTTCAGTTTTACCAAAAAAAAATTCGTTTTGAATTAAAGTCAAAAGATAGCGATCAAACCTCCTCCTCTCCTCAATCTATTTAAATAACAATACCGGTAAATATTGACGAAGAAAAACCTTTGCAGAATTTATAAATGCATTTTAAAACGGTAATTAGAAGCAACATTTTTACCTCGCAAGCAATTCGCATGCAAATAGTCACACGACATTCCTTTTAAATGATAAAAAAAAAAAAAAAAAGCAGCTAATTGGACAAAACACAGCATGTGCGACAAATGTACTCCTCGGAATATTTAGTTTGTCAAACCAGATTTAATTAAACTGTGGGTAACACTAATCGACTTAGGCCTAATGAGTTGGTTAAAGATTTGCATACTTCTTCATGGTGAAATTAATTAATTTAGGGAACCAAATCCATGATAAACAAACTACCAACATGTTTCATCTCATATTTGTTTGTTATCAGTACTATTTGGCCT
>JAQIYI010001916.1:0-10543 GCA_034700265.1 Polyzonium germanicum
GGAATCTTGTAACAAATGGCTGCCACAATAATTAAATGTACAAATGGATGCACTCTACACTGTATACCAGCAGGTGCGAGAGGTATTTTTTAACGACGCACACGAGTCGGGGTCAAAAGTCTTGCGCATTTTTTTTGCAAACATTTCAATGTAGGCCTAGGCCGTCTAGTGCAAGACTTTCGGCACGGCCTCGTGGTAACGCGTCCATAAAGACGTCCGAGGGTTCGAGTCAGGTTTGGGGTCTTTTTGCTCAGCCTGGCTGACAACCTAAATCGTACATATATACAGTCTCGCGCTATACACAATTATATTCACACGCACACAATATTCACACGAATGTACACACTAGACGCATGGCTACATGATCATAAGCCCCTCTATAGAAAGTTCAAAAGATGCCGACAGTGTAGACTGAGGTAGGCCCGAAAAACTAATTGCAAATCTCGCGGTCTTTTCTTTTCATCATGAACGCGAACTGGATTCGAGCAGGGAGGAGAGGATTTTATGCCCCTGGACCCACTATCACACAGCCGCCAAGTGTCTTAACAATCTCTACTAGCGCCCCTCCCGAATGCCATGCATGTAGGCCTAGGCCTGCGTGTGACTCCGGAAATAATTATGGAAATATCCAAAAATGGAAAATCTAGCTTGAATGGTTGACTTTATTATACAATTTATACAGGATCTAGGCTTAAAATGACTGGTCATTTAGAATTTTTATTCAATATTTCCATATTTTTCCGAGGAATCTTTCCATATTTTTCAATATTTTCCCGGAAATTTAAATTTTACAATCTTGCCTAGGTCCAATTAGCATCAAGTCTAATTTGGAGCTAGGCCTACATGACACTCGAACTGAACGATCGCTAGAAATCTACGATTAGGGACAGTCTAGGATGTCGGGAATAGTCCAGGAATATATAGCTAGCTGTGCTGCCAACGAGGGTGAAATAATACGAACGACATGGCGACAACGAATTACGCCAGACGTGAGCGTTTTAAATTACGACGACGAACACGACGTCCAATTTGTGCGCGCGTGCATGCGTGGTCCACAGTCCCCTCTTATTGCGGGACGACCGATCGAGTGATCGTGTCTAGGGACCCTCCAGCTGGACGACGGCGTTCATGCACCATGGCTTGTCGTCGATCTGCGTCAGGTTGGCTTCCAGTTGAAGCAGCACTCGAACCAGGTGGTTGTCGCACGCCCACGGATTTCCTGTGCGCGCGCGTCATCATCATCGATAAATCAATTTGATTTACCCGTCGGGATCGATTTTGAAGAAATAATCAGAGAAATGCCACACACACTGACCTTGAATCTTGAGCATCCGGAGGTCGGGGTTGTGCGCGAACGTGTCGCGAGGAAGCCGCGTCAGAGCGTTGTCGCGGACGTCGAGCTCATGCAGACTCGGCAGTCCGACGAAAGTCGACTGGCCGATGGACGACACTTGGTTGCCCTCCAGCCTCGCCGACTGCAAAGCCGGCAACGACAGCTTTGAACGAGAAAATGTCACGAATGAACCGATTGAAGTAATCTTCATGAACCGTTTTTGGGCTCTTTTTGGAAACCCAAATTATGCTTTTGCAAAATAGATTTGGCCCTTTTTAAAGGGGCATTTTCAAAACAAAAACTCATCATTTGTCCGATCAAACACCTTATTCGACGACATTAAGGCCTACATCTCTTTAGTTTTCATTTTCTACGCTGAATTAAACTCGCTTTCAACTTCTCTTACGGGGGGGGCGCCATTTTGAATATAATGTACAGTACGCAAAGCCCTGGTTTTGTGCCATTGACGTCTACGATCGAAGGCGCATGGCGTGCGTCACGTGAGACGCCAGAGAGTGTCACGTGGTGCATCTCCATGATGCAACTATCGTTTACCGGAAGTGAGGGTACCTTATATTTAGAATAAATGCTAAAAAATGAGCATTTAATGCTAAAAAAATAGGCATTTAATACTAAAAATGAGTAGGCCTATTTTTATTGCAAAAAAAAAAAACATCTTTAAAAATTAAGGGATTTGAAAAATCGAAAACTAAAAAAAGTCAAACTGCTTGCCGCTTCCCCTTTAAGAATACTTTGGCTGCTCACCGGAGTGTTGCTTCCGATGACGACGATCCGGTTGCGAGACAAGTCGAGCTCCCTCAGCATGGCCAGATGGACAAAGTCGGCGCCGTCGATCGTCTCGAGCGCATTGCCGGACAGGTTGAGCCGCTTGAGTCGAACGAGCGAAGCGAGGAATCCGCCCTGGATCACCGTGTAGTTGTCGTCGTCGTCCTCTTCGTCGTGGTTCTCTGCGGCGTTGAGCTGGCCGGCGGACTGCGGGGACGCTCTCCCGCCGCCTCCACTGCCGCCGTCCAGCGAGGAGAGGTGGTTGTCGGCCAGGTCGAGCGCCAGCAGACTGCCCAGGTCCTTGAAGGCGTGCAGGTCGATGTACTCGAGCAGGTTGCCGGAAATGTCCAGCTCGGTGAGCGAGTGAAGTCCCTCGAGCGACGACTCGTCGATGCGACGCAGCAGATTGCGGCCCATGTTGAGGACGTGCAAGCGCGGCAGGCGGACGAACGCGCCGCGCACGGACGCCAGCCGATTGTCGGCGAGGTGGAGGTGCGTGAGCGCGGGCAGGTGGTCGAAGTCGTCGTCGCCTACGGCGGCCAGAAGATTGCTGGACAGCAGGAGCCACTCGAGGTGCGGCAGGAAGCGGACCGAACCGTTCAGGCTGGTCAGATGGTTGGAGAAGAGCGCCAGATGGCGCAGTCCTTTGCCGAACGAGCCGCGCTCCACCGTGGCTATCTCGTTCTGCGACAGGCTCAGGTAGCGCAGGCCGGGCAGGCCGACGAAGGCGCCGGGCGGCACGGCCGTGATGCGATTGCCGGCCAGACTGAGCATCTCCAGGCGGACTAGGCGACGAAGCGCCGGAACTGGCACCACCGTCAGATGGTTATCCTGAAAGAGGTCACGAGTCAACTTGCAATCGAGTTTTACATTTTTAATTTGGATGCTTGCGGTGGAGGACAAACTGACAATTAAATTCCGAATTCTATACCCGAGGAGTGAATCAAAGTCCATCCATTGTCCGAGCGAGAGAGGATTTTTTAAATTAATTAGTTAATTTTTGATAATTTTCTTTGCAGATTTTTAAAACTAGTTTGGTGCCTTTTGACACTTTTTTAATTCAATTTTTCTAGTTGAGGCGGGGAAATTGATCGCCGAAGGGGAATTCATTTTGCCCCGAGGGAGTTCACCTCCCAATTCAGATCTACTGACAGGAGACGAAGAGTATTTTTTTCTCTCAAATTATTAAGTACCTGGAGACCGAGGAAACGCAGGTGTCCCGTGTCGACGAAGGCGTCGTCCGTCACTTGCGACACGTTGCTCGCGTTGATCTGCACCGAGTGCAGCCGCAGCCCGCCGAAGGCTCGCTGCGTGAGTAACGGGAAGTCGGAGCCGTCGACGCGCAGCCAAAGCGACGTCGCGTTGCCCGACTCGCGAAGTGCCGCCCTCAATCGCTCCAGGTCGACGGGCACCGCATGGCACACGACGTAGGCTCGCCAATTCACGTCGCGACATTCGCACTGCGGCAAGAAGTCGAGCCCGGCCGGACAGGAAGAAGGCGGCGGGTGTTGATAGCGTTGATCTTGTTGCGGCATCTGCAGCTGCTCGGACGTCGCTGCTGATGCCGTCGCCAGTGGACTTCCGGAAGGCGCTTGAGCTGAATCACCGGCACTTGCATCGTGCTGATGTTGCTGCTGCTGCTGCTGATGCTCGTAGTCGGTGTCATCGTCTCGCGGAATCACGGACATCGCTGCTGACGACCAACTGCAGACGACCACCATCGACATGAGGACGACGGCCAACTTCATCTTTCTCGGAAGAATCTCGGAGAACAAATCCGGAAATATTTTCCACAATCCTCTCAGTCCAGAAATATCTTTCCAAAAGAAAAGGAAACTTTTCCTGGACGGAAGAAGGAAAATGCAGAAGTGAGTCCTGAACCAATGGCACTTGGGATGTGCTGTGAAGGTCTGGCAGGTTTCTTCAGTCTTGAGTCCTGCTTGAGAGTGCTCGGAATGTCTTCCAATTAGCGAGTCGGCATTTGCTTTTTTTGCATTTTTCTTTCCTCCTTCTGACAATTAAAGCTCTGATGAAGAGTGATGTGGAGATGTGCGCTTGGAAGAATACGCTTCAGAAGAGCTTGTGAAGTTCGCCTTATTTGGCAAGTCGGGCATCCATGCATATGCGTATGTGGCAACTGAGCGTGAAAATTAAGAGGGTCTTCGGCTGAGGAGGGGTGGACCTGAATAGGCCTCGAAATCCTACTCAAGAATTTCAAGAAAGAAAATCCTTTGTGCGAAGATCTTCAGGAACCTCGCAAATAGTGACAACGTCTGGCGCAACTAACTCTGGCTTCTGGAAGCTATCTTTGCTTCACTTGAAATTCTATTCAAAATTGGTGAATTTCAAGAAATAAATGAAAAGAAATTCTTTCGAGGCACCAAATGAACGGCGATAATGTCAACGTCTGGCAGTTGTCCACGGACGCAATTCTGGATTCTGGAAGCTGCTGCAGCGGGTCTTCAAGGAACAGCACACGCCTGGTTGAATGATTTATGTTGAATGCTGCTGCACTCTCGATGATGACGATGATCGTAAAATGAAAATGCTGAGAAGATATTTTTTATTTTATTTTTCGCCTAGTTAGGCCATTTTTATTTGCGGATGAACTGCTCCTCCTCCTCCTCCGTCTCCATGCAATCGACGACGCTTGGCGTCTCGGCGGCGGCTGACCTCGGCGTCGGTGGCGGCGGCGAAGAAAATAAAATAAATAATCCTAGCTCTCCGCCATGCACTGCGCGTCTAACCAACAATCGATCGATCGATAAAGTAGAGAAAAAATATCTGATCGATCGCCGTGGGCCGTCCTCGATCATCAGCTCCATTGCCGCGACCAGCTGCGTCACAATTACGCAGAGCACAGCATAAAAGCCAATAATCGATCGGTTTCGATTTCAATTTTTCTGCTCCAGAATCCCAGCTTTAAGCGCATGGTTTCACACGAAATGCCGTTAAATTCGGATATTGGGCTAACTCGATCAGGACGAGCAGACTGCGCGCTTGTCACTACGCAGTAACTAGAATTCGCCCATGTGAAACCAGCTTAGGCTAGGTTTAATGCTAGGCCTATCTTGCTCGCTTTTGGTTTCAATTTTGATTTTGATTCAAAAGTGAATCAATTATCGTCGAGCAATTAGGCCTCGACCTAGGCTGTCTTGCTTTTTCATTTTTTTTTGTTTATTAGATTATTTACTCACTCGAATTATATTCAATTTTTTTCTCTCCGAAGTTCGCAGCAATTACGCTGACATTTAGTGTCCTCGGTGCCTTCTAGGCGGCGCTGGTAATGGCAATAGCTGAATTGCATCCCTTCTAGGCCTAACCCCATTATTAACATATTTAAGGCGGCAACGATCTTCATTTTGTTTGCGCAAATAATGCAAATCTATATATACAATGTATAAAATGTCTGTCTGTTTGCAATCAATGCTACTCCCGGGTACCATGTACCAAATTAAAAGTCTCGACCCAAGGCAGTGCAAAATATGAACCGTTTTGGGATCTGACTTCCGGTTCAGGAAGGAGGAAACGTACGGCGCCTGTCACGTGATGGGCACATAATTAAAACAATATTAATCGAAAAAAAAAAAAAATTACACATCTTTCTAAGAAAGTCGCGTCGAAAAGGCAGAATTAAACCCTGAGTTTAGTCAAGAGTTGAAGTGGCACAGTGGTTAAAGCGATCGCCACCACGGTCCCACCCAATCCATCGTTTTCAGGATCGAACCCCTTGCGGGCCATTTATTAAAGTTGGTGGGGCTTAAGGAAGTCTCGTGGGTTCGTCCCCCTCTCCGTGTACGAGGGCCATGGCACTGGCGCCGTTTCTGGCGTCAGCGCCAAAAATCCATTTTTTTAAAAAATTCCAAAAATTCTCATTCTTCTCTATACAATTGTATATTAGAAGCCACGCCTTCTTCTTCCACACGAGGGTTTGAACCCTCACACCTCTGAATTGGGTGGCAGCGTTGGGGTGATCCCTGCGCCACGCCAACACTTGATAAGAGCTCAGTGGTCCAAAACCCAATGTTGAGTCTATGGGGCTAACAGGAAGTTATCCAAAGCTCTATGTGGCCAACCAGAAGTTGTCCTACACAGCATGTTGAGTCTTAAGGGACACCTGTAAGTTGTCTAAATCTATCTTAAGTGTATTCGGCAAACCGGAAGTGATCCACAGACCGTGTTTTATGCAATAGGCTCAACATAAATCAGTTTCATCCATGGGGTCCACTTGTGGGCGCGGGTGTCCTATTTTAACTAATATTTACTAATACATTTTAATTTGCAAGAAAACAATTAATTAAATAACATTTTTTTAGTAAATTCTAATGGCTTACTGGAAATGCGTATAGTTTCTTGGTCACAAGGTTACACTGTATGTAACAAATTGATTCAATTCATTCATGATTTAGTATTACGAATTAAAGATTTTTGAAATGTTTTTTTGTTTCATCAAGTTTACTTCATTTTATTTTTATATTTCCAAGTTTCTTGTTTAAGCATTTCTTTTTTGGCCAAAAATATTTTGCTGAAAATTTAGGTTGATTAAGTTAGGGTGAGATTTGTCTCCACAGTAGGCCGTAACAAGTGCAGCCGTTTATGTATAATTTTCAAGCAAAGTTTAACTGATCGGCAAAACGTGTTCAAACGCTGTTCGACGCTGTTTCATGCCGAGAGATAACCTAATTAAGATAATAATAATATTCGTGCGAATTGAACATATGCCGAACCCACGAATGATAACAAGATTACGTATCAGAGTACAGCTCGGATTTGTGTGTACAATGTATTTTAATAGCCTGCCAGAGAAAGATTAGATCTTAAAGCTGTTTGCTTGCTTGTGTTTTCTTTGTGTTTATTTATTCGTTTACCTTGGGCAAAATTTACGCGCAGAAATTATCGTCATCAAGATGAGCCTCGAAATTTCGAGGCTACGAAACTACGATCAATTTGGACCAGTTTATACTGCGGAGTGCCTACGAGGAGAGGAGCTCCTGTTCCTGCTTGCTCCTTAACGTCCTACAAACCCTGCGCAAAAGCAAGCAAATTGCAAATTGTTAAAAGTGACAAATTAGGCCATCAGTATAAATGAGGAGAGGTCTCTTTCATTATATAACAAAAAAGCCAAATTGCATTCGACCTTTTTTTTTCCCTTTCCTCCTCAGCCATTGTTTGTTCATGACGAGGATGAGGGAGGGAGGGAGGGGTCGGCGGCCGACAAAAGAAAATCTTAAAATAAATTTCCTAAAAAAGAAGTTTGAGCAGCAAAAAAGGTGCGAAGTAAAGCGTAATTCAAGTTGACTTCCTCGTAAGGCTCGTTAGTTGTAATGTTTGTCGAGCGCCGCGCATGCAGACCGACATAATGGAGTCATAAAATAGGCTCCATACAATGCACGGTATAACCATTGTTCGAGGGAACAATGGGCGTGGAAGAAGAATAAAAATGAAAAATATTAATTGTTTTAAACTTGTGTTCAGTGATTGCTTCCGTTCAAAGAGCTCAACTGTCGAACCCCTTCAAAGGAGGCAATCACTGAAAGCGCGTTTAAAGCTCTTATTTTTTGTATTAATTTCTTCTCAAGACTTCCAAGCGTGAATTTACAATCTACGCATGATATTTTTGTACGTGTCTACTCGTGATTGGTTTCATAAACGCGAGCTCATCGTGCGATGAACGGATCAAATCTAGGCCTAATACATATGCCGTAAATGAATTTAAATAACAAAATTGGTTGCACTGAGAGGATGCTGAATCAGAGATAGAGCGCCCACTACTACTACTACTACTGTACTATATACGTAGAAAACAAAACGTTAAAAACCGGCAGACAATTGTATCGATCGAGAAAATAGAAATCGATCGCGCTGGACCACATTTAGGCAGAAGGAAATAAAAAATTTCTATTCAAGTTGGCAGAAAACACGAGTTAGTTTCAGATACAAATGAGCTGGCCATGTAGCCCTAATGATCGATTCTGCAATTAAGGCGTCGTCGAGAGGACGCAATGAGCAATACAATATATTGTACCATGCTTAGGCTTAGACCGAGTCGGATTGAGGAGAAAACAAAAGTAAATATCAAGCTGTCAGGAACTCAGGATTAGCAGTGTAAAATGGCCAGAAAAGTATCCGATAAAATACGGAAAAATATGGAAAAACTTTCTTAGCCTCACCCTGTATATAATAAATAAACATTGTTTCAGTTTTTAACTTTCCCATTTTTGTTTCTCCAATTGTTGCCTACTCAGGGTTGACACCGTGGAGATTAGGCCAGTGCCCATAAAGCAGGCCAGAAGTAATCATCGCCAATGGTAACACTCGCGCGCACGGACAGACACACTATTGATTTTGGCAGGTGATCACGTGACGTGGGGTAGACGAGCACAGTCGGAATGATAACGAGCTGTCGACATTTCTCCATTGTTGTTTCGGCCACCCTTGAGGTGAATGCCAATGTGCGCGCGGCTAATGCTAAATGTAAATGTTGGCGGGCCTAATTCGGTTTCCGGTTCGAGCTTCGATTAAATCGACATCACGAGCCCAGTCGAGCTTGATGACGCCGACCTCCAAAGTGTGTTTGTGTGCGTGTGTGTGTCGTCCAATCTAATGGACGAACAATGTAGCCAAATGGGAACGAGTCCAACTTGCGTCTCCACACAACGCCATTAGTTCGCCAACGTCTAGTCCTATATCACTGGCACTGTTAACGCGATTTTAAAAAATTCAACGTTTATTTCAACCACTTCGATGCGACTAAATGTCACATGCAATGCGCACTAACAAAAGTCTACGTGCAAATCGAGTCTCGCTTCGCCATTTTGCTATCGTCGTCCTGCTCGCGATCTTCCTGCGATTCCTGTTCCTCATGCGATTCCTCGATTGCAGGAGGATGTTGACCACGGACGTGGCATTGTGAGGATCTGTCCACATTCTGTACGATCGCACTCGGTGCTGGCATACGACTTTGTAAAACCGAATGGCCGCCTTGGCTGGCAAACACACACACGCACTTTATAAATGCGACGTCAAAGTGGATTTACCGTGGTTTCGAATCAAATTAAGTTGTTCTTCGTCGGAAAGAAAAATTACATTGACAGCTTTTCCGTTCAGCAGAGCATTATTGCAAAAGTAAACCGAGCCCCTCGGTGCTCGCCCACCATTTGAGCACCAGCGCGAAGTGGTTGGGCGCGAGGGTGGGGCAGCCGCCCTCCCCGCACTTTCCGCCAAATATCCAGCCAGAAAGGCACACGTATCACTGACAAAGTAGCACAAAATTGCATATCAAATGTCGCCCTTCTTTTCCGGCGTCCTTTAAACGAAGGGCGGATAGTGGGGGAAACGGAAATAGAAAGGGTTACAGCCCGCGCCCCCCACTCATCCTTAGCCTACACTTCAGCCTCTAAATTCGATTTTCTTGCAGAGACGAAAATAGGCCTGCTTCGCGCATATCCAAGTGGATTCCTGGATTCGCTTCTTCAATTGAAAATCAAAGTCGAAACTCGACCATGTTACGTCATTTCCTCCTAACCCCCTTTCCAATCCGCCATTTTTTCTGTATCGATTCGTGGCGCTGCAAATGCGCATAATAAAAAACTGCTTTCAAAATATTACATTTTACTATTAGGCCTAGATATGATGAAGGCTGCTGTGGCTAAGGAAATTAGGCGGAGGAGATAACCGGACGTGACGTCACGCTGTGTGCTTTCGGAAATATCTCCAGAAAAATTCGGAAAACAAAATTGCAAGGGCGGAAACCCCTCTCGAGGGAGCGGATAGCGTAATCAACCAGTTTTCTTAAGACTTTCTGTATTTTTCCATTTGTTTCCAGGATAGCTCGGGCGCCGGCAACACTGGCAAGGTGATGAACCCGTCAGGCTAATCGCACAATTCTGATGCAGAAAAAATCAAGATATTTAAAATACAAAATGGCGTCTTGTTTTTTTAACGGTTCCTTCACCCACAAAATGTGATAATGGATTTCATCAATCAATCGTCAGGTGGGGGGGGGGGAGATCGTATAAAAAATTGCACCCTCAGGTTTTTGAGCAGAGACCGTGTGTCCCACAACGGCGACGATGACATGATAAATATGGGTGTCAAAATAGCTAGGCCCGGCTCTATTATTTAGGCTCGACAAAGAATTAATGATAAGGAAAACTTTGGTGACACACACGCACACGAAATTCCTGAGCCCGAACTCGGAAGGGGAAAAAGAAAAATTTAATGGCTGCATTTGTAAACGTGTAGGTCTAGACCTAGAAAAAACACGAAATAAAATAACAAAAAAACGCTCACAACCACCGAGTGATTAATTGGTCGCATTTTAGTGCGAGAATCGAAAACTTGATTCAACTTGGCAGCAAAAAGATATTTCGACAATATCCATAAGAGAAGGCCGGATTCGTATGCACTCGTGCATATGTTCTG
>JAQIYI010001917.1:0-10542 GCA_034700265.1 Polyzonium germanicum
TTACGTCTGAAAAGTTCCGGCCCAAGGATGCTAATTTTCGCCACCGCTCTTAAATGGCGCTGCTCCAAACACAACCGAGCGGTCTCTATTCAAAATAACAGAGTGATCCTCCCCTTCTCTATACTGCAGTCTTGCCAACCTTAGAAAAATGTCCCTATTTGTAGTGAATTTTTAAATTTTTAAGGAAAAAGGGTAGCAATTTTTTGGAAGAATTTAGCGAATTTTCAATTTTCCCAAAAAAAAATCAAATTGAAAAGAATTTGCAATTTTTAAATACGGGATAAATATATTATTAGTATTTATGATAACAAAAAGTTTATAAGTTAAGGAATTCAGTCACTACGGCGCTTCCACTTTAGGTGTAGTGAGTGACACAATAGCCTGAAGTAGGTGATTACACGGGAGTTTAATTCCGGAATTAGCTAATTCTTATTCTTATTTTAATGGCTCAGTGGGGCGGAGCGCGCGCGGCTTGCGAGTATGCTGACTAGATGCTACATGGGGTCGTGGGTTCGATCCCCACTAGCACATCCCCGGGTGTGCGCGCCTATTTGTACAACTCCCGTGTAATCGCGTAACGTTTTTGGAATAAGAACGGAATTGTGCTAAACTCCCGTTTAACCACTTATTATAATTACAGGAATTGGGAATTAGAATTAACTAATTCCGGCATTAAACTCCCGTGTAATCGCCTACCGGTATGGGGAACTGTTATAGGCCTACTGAGGAAATGAGAAAGAAAATGTCTGTGGATATGTATTACTTCAAATAAAGCGATTCTTTTAGACATGAATTGTGCTACCACAGAATTAACTGTGGAAAATAACATTGTAATCGAATTAACCGCGAATATATGAATAAAATCGATAAATATTGAAAATAGGGAATTTTTGTAACATTTAGGGAGTTTTTTGAAGTTGATTTGAGGACTTTGTTGGGGTTGGCAACACTGCGATACTGTGACCGTACTCTCCGTTGCTCTTTGCGCGTTCTAACTTACAATTTTCAACCAGACAACCAGAGACTATACTAGTAATACTACTATAGAATTGCAACGACACAACAATTCCAAATCTGACCCTCGGCTGTTCTCGCTCAGGAATTTATGCGCACGCGCGCCGCCGAGCTGTGATTTCCAAGCAGCAGAACATCCAATTCCTCCCCTTCACCCCTTCGCATCGCGCCCATTTTGTGTGACGTGTATTTTGCGTGAAGGTCATGTGACATCTCATCCAATCCGATTGCCGGGTTTCAGCCCCGCCTTCATGAGGAAGGGGAGGAGAAACGAGAGGCGCTCAATGCCTCAATGCTGAGCAAGGAACAAAAAAGAATTGTTTCATCAAATTCATCGTTTGTAAAAACCAGCCAACTAAGCCAAGTTTTCAAAACTTTTTCGTTTTTTTATTTTCGGCATATTTCAAATTCAACTTGAATATCGAACGCGATGTTTCGATATGAGAATATCGGAAATTTATCGGATTACTCGGATAGTGCGCGCGATCGTGATGGCAGATAGCGACGATGCGGCGCGAAGAACAACTTTGCGATAACGAAGACGACGAGGTTGCGAAAGTTTTTTTTCGCTTTCGAAGAAGAACCACCGAGAAAGGAATTCGCGTGTCGAGGCAATCTTTTCACGGGCGAAAAGCCGCGTTCGCACTTGCGATGGCGTTCTCTACGTAGGCCTACATGTAAACTACGTATTTTTTCCTGTGATCGCCACGAATATTTGCCCTACATTAGGCTACCGTATTTGTTTTTAGTCGGTTGGCGCCAACTTTACCGTGAACTCCTGACCTCCACTCTGCTTCTCGCGAGTAGGCCTACTTCAGTTGGTCCACGATTTGTGCCTGATGGTTGGATGTCTAAATTGACAGCACTTTTAGCTGATCCCTTAAGGGGCTTCCTTCTGCTTTAGAGGATATTTTTGTCCACCAATGTCTCGTGGACGCCTAGCCTTCTTTAGATCCAGAGGTAAGACTACATGTAAGCAAACAAGTGTACACAAGTACATTACGTACAAGTAGGCCACATTGTACAACCTACATGTAGGCCTAGGCTAATCAAAATGTTCGTGATCATGGCCCCCATGTACCCCATCACACGGTCACGTTTATCGGGCTTATGTCGAACCGGATTATGCCTGGCACGCCCAATAGATCGGCGAGCGCTTCCATTTTGAAACCATTTGTGCAGTTCTCGCTTATCAATTAAGCGTGCCAGGCATAATCCGAAGCGACATAAGCGCAACAAACGTGACCGTGTGACAAGCCCCAATGTATGTGTTAAACATGCAGCTATAGGTTCGAATACTATACCGTACATGGCAGTTGCACTCATAGGATGAATCCGGGAAAATTCCCGGAACAAACCCGGGTGTTTTGGAAAGGGAAAATTGGTCATACGAAAATTCAAAATTGGGAAGAAAACCAAGAAATCACTTTTGGTCCCAATTCCTGGAATTAGAATAAATGTTTACGCGGGAGCACGGTCTTATATGTAAGACCGTGCTCGATACCATCCCTCGATAGTAGCGACATCGAGTGGCCGCAAGGTGAAGTATGAAAAACGTCATCGCTAAGCGAGGCAGAAAATCCATGGAGTTTCCAGACCTGTATGTAAGACCGTGCGCGGGAGTTTAGCACAATACCTGTTCCTATTCCAAAAATGCTACGCGATTACACGGGATTTGTAGAAATGGAATTAGAAATAGTCGCGCGTGCGCTGTAGCCACTTTCGACGACACTTATTCTATATGACCTTGACATCCGTTTTGCCACATCGCTGGGAAATAAAGGTGGGCTACAAAGCCGACCGGAGAATCAATCCGGAGAACCAGAACAACACAACACCCAGGGGATGGAACAATGGGGATCGAACCCATGACTGCGAGTAGCCGTAAAAAAAAAATCAAAATGTATGTTGTATGCGCGCACCATTGCGCACATCCGGGACTACTACCGGAACTTAGTCATCTGCTCTTTCCAAAAAAATTGCTAATTCTGCCTATTTCGAGTGGAATATGAATTATATTGGAGCTGTAATAAGAATTAATAACCAAGCGGTTACGCCGGAGTTGTTTTTGGAATTAGAAGTGGAGTAGGAATTAGAAGTCGAATTAGCCGGAATTAAACTCCCGTGTAACAACCTATATTGATTACATATAAAGGCAATTGATTATCTCTGTTCTTATTTAGGCCTACTCAATCCATAGCGTGAAAGTGCTATATTGACTCATGTAGGCCTACAATCCCTACATTGTACATTATTTTAGGCGCACTATATTCGTTGCGGCTGTGGCGTTTTGGGGCGAACACAAAATTAGCGGAAGTGGCGAGTTGGAACAGGATATGATGTCATAAAACGTCTCAACGAATATAGTGCATTTTGCAGCTGAGGCGCACAAACAACATGGCGGCTACTAGTCCTGACCACTGGGAAGTTAGGGGTTCGATTACTTCCTGTATCCCTTGTGTGTTTGTCTTGTACCTTGGTTCTGCTAGGGTCTAGCGGTCTGTAATTGGATCCTCAGCACCTGTTGACCCCGAAATCCCGAAATTCTATCATTAGCAGCCAAAAACAAATTATCATGGGCGGCGCCAACCTGGAATTTGTGGTCAGCTCAAGTCGCCACAACTCTTGAGCTGGGCGACTTGAGGCGACCCCAACTCGCCACTGTGACGCTCGCCCCAGCCAATATAGTACAAAGTGAGTTCTATATCCGGCGAATATAGTGGTCTTATGGCGCTGTAGCGGTTTGGAGCGTGCGAATATAGTGCAACTTCTGAAGCCTGTTTCACATTGCTGACCATTAGAGTACGGTAGGCCTATTATTGGCCTATGCAATAAGAAACAAATGTTTGAAGGCGCCTAGCGTCGGCCATTCTATGGCTTGTTCTTTTCTGTGTGAACATGCATTTGAGGATTATAGAAATTATTTTCAAAAACTTAGATTAGGCCTAACCCAGGATTCTGGAGGCCGGGCCCTCATAGAACACTGGACCTAAAGTGAGATGAAATGTAGGCCTATAGATTTGTCTTATTTGGTTTTCAAATACGGTAGCTGTAAAACCACAATATAAAGAAGAACTGTAAAATCGAATTACAACTGCTGGTAGCCTAGTTTAACGTCACATAACGTGCAATGTCATTTAATGCTCTTGTTTTTTTTTCCCACAGGCTTTGGTGTAGGCCTAACTCGAAATTTCTCCGAATTCCACAAATCCACAGTTCCGGGCACGGGCCAGAAACGAGAGCACTTGGAATATGCATCGCGTTGCGTTGGTAGCGCTTGGTACATTGCGTTGGCTTGCGTTGGTTTTACGTTGGTTGCCTCCTAGCTCACTTGACTCGGTGTCGTCCTCGGCGTCTTCGGCGATGTGGTCGTTGCTTGAGGATTAGAAGACGTTGTACCTTACTTGAGTTCTTTCACTCGGCACACGAATGGTCGTGGACGACGTGGAGCCTCCTGCGCTCCGCGTCCGTCAGCACCCCGACGTCGTCCGTCCGTGTCCACCCTAGCGCCACCAACCGAACGCGATGCCCATTCAACGTGCTCCTCGTTTCTGGCTCGTATACGTCAACCACCACGTGCCCGGAACCTTGGAATTTGTAGAAAGTTTTGAGTAAAACCCTATTCGTACTATCCAACTAGTCCGTCGTACGACGTCGTACGATTTGCAGTCGGCCGACAGTTGGATCCGATTTCTTTACACACTATACGATTAAGATGCGCCATCTAGCGGCAGCAGTCCGAAATTTAAATTTGCTTTTTACGAGCTGATTTTTTTTCTGCTCTCTCTGTTCTCTGATTGGTTGAAACCTAATGACGTCATGCGACTCTCTCGCGGCCGATTTTTAAGAGAAATCGGCCAGTGCGAATGGGATTTAAAACTGCTCTGATGCAGTCAGTGAGATCGGAGTGGGCAGAGACGCCCGACAACAAAGCGACGGGCCGCGAAGCAGCGCGAACTGCGATAACTGCAGTCCTGTAATACGAATCTTTCAAAGTTGGTTTCAAGTCAGATACTTTACTCTCGCGAGTGAAGCATGCATAGTTGTACTAGCTCAGTTAGTGGTAAAGGCTGGACTTCAAGGCTCAAGCTGGTTTTGGGCTTTCGAAACTGTTGGACGAAGCTTAATTACCTGTAGCTGCTTTGTCTCACATGTAAGCCTACGCGATATGGTTGCTTTTAAAAAGCGAGAAAATGCTTTCAATTATTCTTTCAACGAGTTAGTTCAATTAGTTACATTTTTTTTTACAAAATTGTAATTCAATCCTCTAAAGCAAAACATTGGGACATACATGTTCAAATTCCATTGTGCCACAGTTGTAATTGATGCCAGATTATGCAAATTGAATTTTGCATGTGCACTAATTTAAATTTTAATTCGGTAAATTTATGCAAAATATAATTTTCACAATTTGATTGTTTGATCAAGAAATCACTATTCCCATACTTATTCAGATCAGTTGATCAGTTTAGAAAGTAAACTCGCCTTTAGCTTAGACCTATACGTACTGAAGCCTATAGTAATGGCAACGGTAGGCATATCAGCGCATTTCCCCTCGATTTTCGTTTCGTCAAATCAGAGTACGGTTCCATGAGCAAGTTCTAATCTGAATATTTTATGGCAAAAAAAAATCGCCCGGTGATGCATCATTTTTTTTTTTTTTTCATTTCTTTCTATTCCCACCATTGTTTTCAATCAGAAGTTTCCCATGAACAGCTTTTTCTGATCACACAGAGCAGCGCCATAGCCTTGCAGGCTTGCATGCATATGAAAAGTAAAAACACCGCCGCACATCTTGCCTATGCGCTTGCTCCAGACATTTCTAATCCATCATTCGACTAGCGTGAGTGACTGACATGGATGATCCATGCGAATCTCCGATTCCCCTCATTGATCTGTTGAAAGATGTTCACGAGGGCGTGCCTATAGGCCCAATGGGCGCTGGCAATAGGCCGGCCTACTTGTGTGCATGGATGTGCTATGGATGTGTGCGTGGCTCGTCGAAGTTGGGCCTGAAAAATCCCTGAATGTAATAACACATCCTCAGACTATATAGTCCACTACGGAGCTCCCAATCCTCACGTTTGCTTTTCTCCCTTCAAATGGCGCGATTTCTTTTATATTTCTTTTTTTTTTATTAAAAAAAGGTCCAAGACGCGCCAAATATAACTTAATGGGGTGGGGGGGTGATATCTGGTGCTCGTCTTGACATATTCTTACGTTAGTATGAAGCTATGAGCAGTATATGAAAAAAAATCCTACAGTTCCCATCATCGGAGCATAGCCTTCAGGTTTGTCTGTTGGAAGCAGTCCTACTTGTTTTCCCATTTATAATATGCACCACCGTATGTGGTCGGCCTAGCTATGCCTGTTCGACCGAGCAGGCATTGCAATGTCCTATCGTCTTTTTTCCATCCTGAGACTAAAAACTCATTCGCACTATCCAACTAGTCCGTCGCACGACTTGCAGTCGGCCGACAGTTGGATCCGATTTCTTTACACATTATACGATTAAGATGCGCCATCTAGCGGCAGCAGTCCGATATTAGTCGGACATAAAAAACAAACTTTTTGATTTCATCCGACTCACTGAAAATCGGCTCAAAAGCCGTCGTCCGACGTCGTACGACGCAAAATCGGGCCGAATTTTAAGAGAAATCGGCCAGTGCGAATGGGCTTTTATGCGATATTCAACTTTGGTCAGATTAAAGCGATCGTCTAGAACTCTAGACTTTAAAGCTAGCGATCACAAAACCATTATTCAGAAATGTTTGCAATGATCGCCCCTCCAAATCTAGAAAAATTGCAATAAAATGACGTCCTCAGCGTTCTATTCTATATATGCGATTACTCGGGAGTTTAATTCCGGAATTAGCTAATTCTAATTCTTGTTTTTCTCGCATCGGTGGGGCGGAGTGCGCGCAGCTTACGAGTCTGCTCACTAGAGGCTACATGGGGTCGTGGGTTCGATCCCTACTTGCACATCCCCTGGGTGTGCGCGCCGATTTATACAATTCCCGTGTAATCGCGTAGCATTTTTAGGAATAAGAACGGAATTGTGCTAAACTCCCGTGTAACCGCTTATTCTTATTCCAGAAATTGGGAATTAGAATTAGCTAATTCCGGAATTATTCTCCCGTGTAATCGCCTATTATGACGCATTAAAGGGGAAGTCACTAGAAGTTTGACTTTTTTTAGTTTTCGGTTTTTAAAATCACTATTTTTAAAGAAAATATTTTTTTCTAATTTTACATTGTTTTGCAATAAAAATGCCAGTTTCTGGTTTTAGGTTTTTTAAACGATTACTTTAACAATTAAGATATTATTATGAATTATTTTAACGCATTTATCGCATTAAGATACGTAATTTTATTATTTATGCACAATTAGCTGCACAATTAGTGCGCTTCATCTGCCATCTAGCCATTTCATATTTTGAATTGTTTTTTTTATTTATTATGTGTTACGGTACCCGGCACACAAATAAATAAGAAGCAAAAGGTGAATGCCTACGTTGCGTCACTTGGTGTGGTTATGATCGTTTGTACTACGCACAGAGTTTAGACCTTACAAAAATTACGCCGTGTATAACACCACGTAATTTTTTTAAGGCTTCACATCTCTGCCGCTAGGTGCGCTGCGGCGCTCAATTTTAAATCACGAACCAGTGCACTCTTAATGGTGGCTGCTCTATGGTGACTCAATGGCATGGTCGCCTTGTAATGGCGGCGGTAGACCGGATGCAGTATTCCAGTATAAAATTCACGAATCAAGAGCGGCGGAAGTGTGAACTATTAAATACGTTTAACCGAAATTTAATATGCACGAGAAAGGTTAGCTTGATCCTGACTGTCAAGTTGAATTCTTCTTGTGTATTTAATTAGCCTCGTATTTTATTTCTGACACCGGAAATTCGTCAAAAAAAAAGGATCATCACAACTGTATATTTTCTTAGTTAGGCAAATTTGAGCCTATTGATAGTAACAATAAACAATAACAATAAACAATAACAATAACATTTAAAACAATGCATTTTTTGTTAGTTATTTTGCTGTTGACGTTGTTGTTGTTGTTGTTGTTGATGTTTTTGTTGTGTTAAAAATACTTTTACAATATTGGCTCAACATTTATTTTGAGTATTTCCTTCAAAGGTCTTTGCGTAGGCAGTTGGCTTTAACGAGAAAATCGATGATAACCAGGCGGCGCATGCGGTAACACGGAAATTCCGCATTACAAGCACGAATCGCGTACATGTAGGGGATGCGCAACAAGGACAAGGAGGTGGTGCCATCTAGCTGTTGATTGAAAAATGTCACAAATCTTATCCGCCACATGATATAATTTCTTTAAGTGAAATTTGTTCGTTTTTTTTTCCTTTCATGTAAGTAAATGTTAATTTTACTGAATACTGTGTATCTAGCAAGCTTCGGACTTCAGGGATCTTGGTTTTAGAACCTATAGATGTGCAGACCTATGTAGGCCTACATTGTAGGCCTACAATTTAATTTTACATAGGCTTACAATTTGATTTTGATTGAAGACCTACGGACTAATTACGAGATACAGTAGGCCTACTCAAGTATTTAACCGACAACTAAAAGTACGGCCTACCCGGTAGGCCTACAAGAGTACAAAAATGTAAACTGTATTAAAATTGCTAGAAAAAATGTACCTATTTAAAAAAAAAAATTAAAGAATAGGCCTAACCTTTTTTTTTTACCATTTGCTACATCTATTATTGGTCTTGATAACAGATAACAGCGGCAACAAGTACATTGTATGCCCTACGTTCGTTGTTGGCAACAAACAAAAACTGAATATTCCTTCTTTGCACTTAAAGTAATGAGTAAAATAGGCTGAATAATATATGAATTAGAAATGTGTTTATGTCCTTAGATGTCAGCTCTCTAATTTGAACATTTCTTAGGTCTGTTTCATAATGCAACACTTATAATATTACATGTCATGTTTGTTTGTTTGTTTTTTCTTCCTTCTAAAACACGCTCGTAGCTTTCATTCAAAATTGTCCTTGTTTTCTTGTTGCAAATTGATTTTCCGAAAATAAAAGTAGCCATAACTAGCCATAATAGAAAAAAAAAATACCATGACTTTTGGTTCGCTTTGTATAGGCTTGGAATTGTAACTGTTAGTCAATCAACATCAGTTAACCTTTGTAGTTTAAGAGTTTTTAGGTTTGCGCTACTGTGGGTTAAACATACCGCGCTGTGTGACGCCTTGCGTTAAATGAGCGAGCCCAGCTTACACGTTAAAATTCTGCACGTAAAACTGTGATTTGGGATCGTTACAATTTACAATTTCATTTATGTTGTTTCGAGTCGGAAAATGTAATCAAGTAGGCCTAGTGAAAATGATGAATTCCGTTGGATTGAGCAAAATGCTTGCCTAATGTGGATGTAGGCCTACATGTACATGAAGGTCTTAAGTATAAGAAACGCTATCTTAAGTTGCAACCATGCTCGGCGGACCGTTCCATGTCAAAGAAAATCTTAACACGGTTTTTTTCTCTCTTTTTTCTTTTCTTTTCTTTTCCTGTGACAAAAAATATCTAGTGATAATACCGGAAGTAAGACCACTGCGGTGACCTATAAGCCCGACCATTATTCAGTTTGTATCAAATCCCATTGAAGCATGGACAGTGTAAATGCTACATAAAAGATAATCACAAAAGGCTTTGTGGACACTTTCTTTTCTTGTTGTTAAAGGAAATGTGGTAAAAGCTACAGAGTCTACTTTGTGGTCAGTTGGCACTAGCAAATTTGTACATCACATTGCTTGACGTTTAAGAATCTCTAGGTCAGCCAGGCGGAAATGTCTATTTGCTTGTATTTTTACCGGAAATGTAACGCCTTTTTAGAATTTCATCTTTGCAGAGTAGGCCTACTGGGACACGTTGTTGTGAGTGTCGGTCTATAGGTATACAGGGTGTCCGAAAAAGCCAGCAGAAGTTTTGAAATTCAATAACTTTCTATTTAATACCCGCTTCGTAAAGATGAAAAAAATGTTCTTTATACTCGTAATACGAGCGTATTAAAGTAGAAAGTCCAATGGTTTTTTTAAACGCGGCCACCGCCATTACCTCGAAGACGACAGCAGTGTAGAATCGGTGGCGCCGCCATGTGGCTGGCACTTTGGTTTGTTGACATCATCTTTGATGTGATGCAGACGCCATTTTAGAAATCAATGTGCACGTGTAATGCTGAGTTTATGTAACTCCGTTGCATGCGTAACACATGCAACCGAGTTACATAAACTCAGCATGAGTCTTCGATAGCTTTGCGTGGTCTACATCGAAATTGAGCTCTACCAAAGTAAAGTGACAGAAGTCACCATTGCTATCCAATGAGTTACAAGCCAAGTGCTTGACAACACATGGGAGTCTAGGGCTGGTATCACTAGCGGGTATAAGGCGATTCTCCAGAGTGACTCGAGCGGTGCTCACCCATGGGTTAACACGAGTGAGCAAGGCTCGAGTCACTCTGGAGAATCGCCTTATACCCGCTAGTGATA